>LOJH01013431.1:0-24823 GCA_001685095.1 Ellobius talpinus
AGGAACCAACAAGTAGCCTCCTTCAAAAAATAGGTTTTTCCCCTAAGGCCAATGGCCTATCTAGTACCAGACACTTGGCCACTGTGGTGGTATTGAACATGGATTCCATCTCATGGAGTGGGCCTTGAATCCGATAAAAGAAAGTGGTTGGTTATTCCTATAACATTTCTGCCACTATTGCACCAGTGTATCTTACAGGTAGGCTGCTCTTGTAGCTTGCAGGATTTGTAACTGGACGATACTGATGATAAATTGTCTCCTCTGGTAAAATGACAGCACACACAAGACCTGCACAAGTTCAAACCAGACAAAATCCAAACATTAAACAAGAACATGTATACAAAGTTCCACCCTTAACCTAGAACTTATTTGTAACTAATACTTGCTGGAAAAAGGAAAATCTGTTTTCTCCAATAGAGTATCATTGGGTATATAAACCATTCAACAGGAAAAGTGACATGCCCAGAAGGATGTTTCCAATGCAAAATATACTCCATATTTTTTGTTCTTTTGTTTTAGTTTAGTTTGGTTTGGCATTTTTTTGCCTTATTAAGTTTTTGATTATTTTAATTTTTTATTTAGAGAAAGAACATGAAATTCAGTGGATAAGGAAAGAGAAGGGATCTGAAATGAGTTAGAGAAGAAGAATGTGATCATTGGTACAAATATATTGTACCAATTTTTAAGTAATAATTAAGAAAATAAGTCACTTTCTATTGATGAAGAGAAGATACAAAAGTTCTAAATATTTATATACTAATAGGAACATATACAATGTCATTTTTAAAAAAAATTGAATGTAAAGACACAGAATGACCTCAACAAATGAGACTTCAGCACAACACCCTACATAATAGACATGCCATCCAAACTAAACCCAAATAAAGATTAAAAAGAAAATTATAGGTCAATCTACCTGGTGAAAAATGAATACAGAAGTTATCAAAATACTAGAAATTCAGATTTAAATAACAAAAACAGTATTCCATGAAGAAGTTAGATTCAATACACACATGCAAGAATAGTTTAACTTGTAAAAGTCAATTGATGTAATATAGTAGTAAATAAAGTAAGAAACATAAGCTATGTGATTATTGAAGAACCATCTTCAAAACTATGTAGCTTCTTTTTATGACTAATCTTGAAGAAACTGTGAAAATAAAGAACATACCTCAACATAATAAAGCCTATATGAAACCGATCATAATAAAATGAGGAATTAACTATGTACACTTGTGAACATAGTTGAGTCAATATCATACTTCAAGCATTTGTTAGAGAAATAAGATTAGAGAACAAAAAAGAAAACAGACAGGAGAAGCATGCATTTTATAAATCACAATTTATAGATGTGTGATTTTATATAAAAAAAACTATGGAGTCCGCCAGAAAACTCTCAGAGCTGATAAAATCTTTCAACAAAGGAATTAGATACAAAATTAACATAGAAAAATTCAGTGTCTTTCCACTATGCCAATAGTTTAGAAAAAGGAAATTATGAAAAAAATTGCATTCACACTTTTGAAAAAATAAAATATGTTAGAATAAACCAAATTAAGGAAGTTAAAAGCTTCTGCAATGAAAATTTTAAAACACTGAAGAAATTGAAGAAGTCGGTGGGAAATGGATTCACCTCCCATGACTTACAGCCACATATTAACCATATTATCTATATATATGCATGAATACATAATATATGTAATATATATATGCTTCTTCTGATAGGAAATGCTAATTAATATAGAAACCCACAAATTAACAATATGCAAAGAGTAAGGGACTTTGGAGAACTCAATCCTAAATGTAGTCTTTCTCAAGTCCCTCCCATCAAGGCTCAGTAATTTCTACAGAAAAGCAGACAGAGGTGGAAAATTAGTCCAGTGAAGTGACATTTTTAAATCTCTTCTAACTTTGGTTTAGATCTTATTTTAACTTACTAGCATAGCTACATAGGTTTACAGATGATCAAATGCAATGTACAGATGCATTGTGAAAATCCTCCAAATTCCATGACATTCTTCAAATAAATAGAGAAAACAACCTTAAAATTCACAAAGAAACATAAAAGACACTAAATAGTTAAAATAATTCTGAGTAAAAAGAAGAGTGTAGGAGATATCAACAAATCTGATTTCCATTTCATAGCATGATTAGTAAAATCCCAGAGACAGATATTGGGGTTCAACCTGAAGGTCAGAAAAGCAAAACAGCTAGCCACTGGCTCTTACCTCTACCTCAGTGCAAAATGGTGATCCTGCCTCCAGGAATCTCAGAATGAGGTTGTGTTTGAGAGCTGTCTCGTCACGTTTATATTCCTCTCTAGGGCTGGGATTGAAGGTGTGCAACACTACTGCCTGGTTTCTATGGCGAACTAGTGTGGCTACATTAAAGATTAAAGGTGTGTGTGTCATCACTGCCTGGTCTGTAAGGTTGATTAGTGTGACTGTTTTACTCTCTGAACTTCATTCAGGCAAGCATTATTGATTAAATTACAAATGAAATCTCACTACATCATTTATACTACAAAACCATAGTAACAAAAATGGTATGGTACTGGCAGAAAAAAACCACATGTAGATCAGTGGGATAGAATGGAGGAGCCACAATCAGCCTATTCTGCTACAGCCACTTGGCTTTACAATGATGCCAAAAAACATTCATTGGCAGAAACACAGACTTTTCAGTAAATGGCTTTGGGAAAACTGGATATTCACATGTGGAAGAATGAAACTATATAAACCATATTCCTATCTCTCACCTTGTACAAAACTTAATTCAAACAGGATCAACAACCTTCATGTAAGACACGAAACTGAAAATTTTAGAGAAAAACATGCCAAAAGACTTTTAGCTGTAGGTACAGTTAAGGACTTTCTGGATAGAACTTTCTGAATGGAAATAAAGCCAAGAATTAGCAGGTATAATTGCATGAAAGTAGCAAGTTTATATACAGCAAAGAAAGAAATTAAACCAAGAGACACACCAAGAAAATTAGAAAAAAATCTTTGTGACATAGGGTTTATATCTATAATATATAAAGAATTCAAAATCCTCAATATCAGGGAGCATTAAAGTCAACAAATGCACTAATTAAATGGTCATTTCTCAAAAGACTGATTGTTAGACACCATCAAACATATTAAAAATTGTTCATCATCCTTAAGCACCAGGGAAATACAAATGAAAATGACCACCATCAGAATGGCCATCCTTAAGAAAACTATAACAAATTCTGGCTATGACACAAGGAGGAATTAACCCTTACACACTGTTGGTGGAACTATAAATTAGTCTTGACACTATAGGAAAAATGAAAGAGAAGAAGGGGAGAGGGAAGGATATTTTAATAAACACGTGAATTTGATGAGAGAAAAGTCACAAAGGAAAGAAAACATGACAAAGCATTTGCATGATGAGAGTTTCTGGGTCTAGGCACAAATACATTACCAAAACTGTGGCTTTGATGCCAATTATATGAAGAGTAAGTAAAAATTTAAAAACCAAATGGTGTAACATGAACTCCAGGAACTCAATGATATTATCAATGATTCTAAAGAACACAATGGCTAAATTATTAGGTGCCCAAACTGATACTTTGTACATCTGAAGTATGCCTTATTCTTCTTGCAAACATAAATTGAAATGCAGGCTTGCTAATGTATCAGAGATAATGAAACTAGGGAAGATCACTTCCTGTTGGTATTCCTGCATTATAGTTCACAAGAACAGAGGAGGGATGAGCGCTGCAAATAAATCCAATTATGCGTACCTTGAAAAGGCTTGTCAGCAAGACCAATTTCACAGTCTGTCATTGGCAGCTAACTCTGCCAAATGGCAAGTTCTTTTTTTTCCCAAGCAGCTTGATCCTGCACAATACTTTTCTGACTTAAAAAGTAAAGGATTAAATTGCTATTTGTAACCAATGTACTACTTTAAGTCTTGTAACTAAGCTACACAAGTTAAGTTTTGAGACATTTAACTATGGATAATTATGAAAGTGAGAACCCAGAAAGATATTTAATAGTAGAATAGCAATTGTGGTTAGTTTTGTGAGAATGTTGGAATGACAAGATTTTTGTTCAAATTTTTAAAACTTATTTATTTTTATTGTGCATCACAACTGAAATTTTTTCTGCCCTCCTCTCCTTCCAGTCCCTGCCCCATCTCCTCTCTGCTCCCTGCTCCACCCCAATCCACTCCTCTTCCATTTCTATTCAGAAAAGGGATGGCTACCCATGGATATATATATATATATATATATAACATGGTATATTAAGCTGTAGTAAGGCTAAGCACCTCCATTTGTATTAAGGTTGTACTAACCCAACATGAGGAATAGGGTCCTCAAAGACAGCCCCTTGTCCCACTGTTAGGAATCCCACAAGAAGACTGACCGATACAACTCTCACATATATGCAGAGAACCTAAGTCAATACCATGCAGACTCCCTGGTTGTTGATTCAGTCTCTATGAGTTCCTACAAGCCCAGGTTAGTTGATTCTGTGGGTTTTCTTGTCATGTTCTTGACCCAACTGGTCTGTACAATCCTTCCTTCCTCTCTTCAGCAGGATTCCTTGTGTTTGGCCTAAATCTTAGCTATGGATTTCTGCTACTGTTTCCACAAGTTGATGGATGAAGGCTCTCTGATGACAATTAATGTAGGCACCAATCTATGAGTATAAGCAGAATATTGTTAAGCATCATTAGATTGACTTATTTTTTTCTCCAGTCATGTTCGGTTCTATCCTAGGTCTCTGAGCCATCCAGGCTCTGGGTCCTGGTGCTCCAGGTAATGTCAGGGGTGGGCTCACTCTTGTGGCATAGATCAGAGTCTGGAACAGTCACTGGATGCCACCCCATAATCTCTGTGCCATCCTTACCCCAGCACATCCTATAGACAGGACAGACTGCAGGTTGAAGGTTATGTGGCTGGATTGGTGTCCCAATCCCTCCACTTGAAGACTTGCCTAGTCACCAAAGATGGCCAGTTCAGGCTATGTATGCTCTATGGCTTGGAATCTTAGCTGGTGTCATCCTTGAAGATTCCTAGGAGTTTCCCTTGCATCAGGTTTCTAGCTTGCCCAGAAATGCCCCCCTTTTCCATTCATTTCTTTCAGTCCTCTCCCCTTACATCCCTTCCCCACCTGATCCCTCATGTTCCCATACCCACCTGTCCCCAATCCATGTATTAAGGCTTTTCTATTTCCCTTCCCAGGGAGATGTGAGCAGAAATGACCATATTTTTAATTACATTTAGTTCATAGCTTCTTGCCAAATATGCAAGACTAACCTGATTGAAATTAAAAGGTTATCCTGATATATGAGGCATTCACCAGAAAGCCAGAAGGCTGGAATTTAGTCTATGTTTCTTTTGGTGACTTGAAATGTCAGCAGGATCATTTCACCACAGAAACCCTGGCATTTTTAGTAGTGTTAAAGCCCAGGGGAAATCTCTGTGAAGCTTATTCAATAGCTGCAGTAATGATACCAAACTTGACCTCATTCATTTCACAACAAGTGGTAGAAGATACATTTTAAATAGATTTTACTGAATGAAATGAATATCTCCTCATTGATGCAGAAACGTATTCCTCATATGCTAGTATGTGTATTCTTACAAGATAATAGTCTGATGGCAGAGGGCCGTGGTCACAGGATGATTCAGTTTGACTTTTACCTTTCCAAACTACTTCAGTGATAAATGTTTCAGCATTGGTGGAATGTGTACAGCTTCTCCATCACTAAAGAAGAATGCTCGGTATTGGAATTTTCAGGCCCCCTTTAAAGCTTCAGGATGAGCTCTTATTTTATGGGTGTGCTGGGCATAAGGAAAAATCTCTTCTAACTTAAGCAGGTACTCTGGTAACTTTTGATTTAGCAGAACACAATTTCTCTCACCTTTGCAATAACCCCAAATGAATTCTTTGTTGACTCATTAGTCAACTTATCCAGTACAAGTTCCATTGGACAGGTACTTGCTTATTTGAAGACAGAGGAGGGGCAGCAATTATTGGTGAATGGGGAGGGAGCATGCAAATTTCAGATGAGAAGCTAATGATGTGAGCTGGTGGGTGAGATGCACTCATAAAACAGAAGAGAACAAAACATTCCACGTGGATGCTTTCTGGAACTCTCACAAGGGCATGGGAGTGGCATACTTGGAAAATGGCTTGATTTATGAGCTATGAAAGAACTGGCCGTATTGTGAAAGTTCCTGTGATTCTTCTGCTTCGTTCTTTCAGTTCTGACTTGAGTTTAATAGTTATTTAATAGGATTTTTAAAACCATCATCTGTAATGGAAGACAGGATCACCAAACATCCATGAAATTCAGCAATTAAACTCATGGTTTTTGAGGGCTTCCTACATGCCAGAACAGATCCAGGTGTCCTCACCTCAATGGTGGAGAGCATGTGATCTGTAGCCGGACGATCTGGCATCAAGTCAGAGCTCTTTGTCAGTGTGACAGTGGCCATGTAAGCCACAGCTCAGTTTCCTCATCTATAGAACAGAGGCCTGTGGTTTTCTTAGTTGTCATGAAGACTGAGTCAGAGCAGGGAGAATGTTTATAACAATGCCTGGATCACATTAATTACTTTGAAATTTATTAAGACCAAACAAGAATCATATTTGTGACTCATTTATACTTACATTAAACAAATGAACAAACAGAAAAGACATAGTTACCAAAACTGAAACCTTAGGGGAGGCATCACTTTAAAAATTGTAAATTGTGTATTATGTTCCTCTTTTTTGAGTAATTCCATTTAGAGAGGGAATCCCTAACCCTGCTTTTACTACAGATGTAGAAATGCTGTTGCATTTAACATCACAATTCAACCTCAACTTACCATAAGAAATTTCTCTTCTCACCTAAATTCACCTGTGCCCATTACTTGGCTCTTCAGAGTTAATTAAGAAACATTCTGACTTTCTGGCCTGCCTCTTCATGGTCTATGCGATGTACTGTTTGTTCATTGCCTTTCCTGGTCCCCTCATTCCTCAGTAGAAAGTAAAGGAAGAGTAATAAAACAAGAGGGGGGAAAGGAAGGACTGAAGATCCTGAACATGTGTAGAGTAGTCTGTCCTATGAGTATTCCAGAAGCCAGTTTTGTGTGATGATTATGCTCCTGGCTTAAACTGCATGGATCAAAACCCAACTGCACAAATGCTGTGACCCTGGAAAAATGATTTGTTCTTCTACTCCTTACTTTTTTTCCTTTGGAAATTCAGATTAAGAGAAGTCACCATGCTATGGGGGTAGTTGGAAACATAGAGTGTGTTACTATATCACAAAAGATGGGTGGAAATGAACCCAATGCATCAACTCCTGTCTTTAGGCCAATTATTACTCCCTTCCAACATTCTTTCCCTAATTATGATAAGCTTTTTGATTTGTTTTTGATTGACTCTTCACTGAAAATGAACACCCTGGGTATGATAATACTTGCTTACATTTCTGGCTCAGAGTGCTGAAGCAAGAAGATCAGTAGTTCAATGCCAGCCAGAGCTTTGCAGCAAGTTCCAACCTTAACAAAAGAACAGAGAAATGTTTTAAGAGAAATTAGTACTCTGAGTACTACACACTGAAAGGAGATCTTGATCTTCTTACTAATTATCACCCACCCATAATCAGTTCTTCTTTATATTTCTCATTTCCCTGACTAAATCCTAAACTACCACTAGACAGACCTCACAATCCTATGTCTGGTGTAGTCCTAAAACAGAAAATGCTTGTTCATTTAAACATACATGCTATACATATGTTGCAAATTTAATTTTATAAATGAAATGTATTCTGTACATTTTAAAATAGAAAACTACATTTTAGAAATATTTAAAACATATCAAACTTATTAGACATACTGACAGTACCAAATAACAAAACAAAATGTTTCCTTTAATTTCAAAAAGGATTTTAAATAGGCATGGCTCACTTAGATAATATTTTTATGTGAATTTAAAGGATACTGTACACAATACAATATATAATAGTTCATTTACAAAAATATAGGAAGAAATAATTTATATGATACTGGTCAACTCCAGAACTGTAAATTATGTCTAGGGATCAATGAAGGATTTTCTCTTCCTTGTAGAAAAGAGGGAGAAACTCTGGCCTTGGGAGTTGAGCGAATTATGGGTGCTGCTTTCAACGTTGGTCTGATTTGTGCTGTGCCTAAGGCATATTCACTACACTCCATGTCTCAGGAAAGGGGTGGTACCTTAGCTGTGCTAAGTACTACCTAGAGAGTAGCTACATCATCTTCAGATTGACAGATTTTTGCAAACAGCCAAAGGGCCTAACAAAATGTCTGTTCTTCATTAGAATCAACCAAATAGCCTCAGTTGAAACAGCTGCATGGAAGATTCCCAAACTAATGCTCCTATCTATTGATTTGGGACTTCGGGGAAAGTCAAAAAGATAGTGGGAATTGGATCAGCTCCTGAGTGTAATGATGACTAGAGAGCTGAAGAGATGTATCTATGGAAAGCACTTCAAAGGAATGACAAAGACATTTCACGGAGAATCAACACCTGGGGCTCAGTCCAGACAGCTGTATGAAAACTATCGTCAGGCACCTGCAAATCATTAAGGTTGAAAGTTGTATTTAATAAGAGATAAGTGTGTGCGTAACACTGCTTGTTGTTGTTCAAAGGCAGGGAGGGAAGACGAATGGATATGACAACCACCCCAAAATCTATTGACACATTCATTCATTCCACTACCTGGGCTCACATTCATGAAAACAACAGATGGTTCGATTTATGGCTTTTTTACCCAACTCACCACAATGCAGTAAGATTCCCAAAAACTAAAATTTAGGATAGGTTCTCCATCATCATCTTTTTACTTATTCCCTAAAAGAAAATAAACATTAATGCATGAAATCGCCCATGTAAATCATATATCCTTGTTCTTAATTTTGTGGAAAATAATAACTGTGGAATCTAGAAATCTTGACGGCGTCTAGGTCATAATCATGAGTGATTATTTAAAATTTAGAATACAAGATTCCTATCTGTTGATTCAATTCTCTTAAGACCACAATTAATGATTAATGGTTTTGTTCTTGTTACTTAACCCAAGGTGATTAGTAAGCTAAGTACATGTTTTAATTGCCGCACTGCACACAGCCTTTTCGTTTTATTTTTTAAGCAGTTTTAGATTTACAGCAAAATTGAGTATCCAATACGTATTTTCTACATAATTTCTATACACAGAGAGAATGAGAGGGAGGGGAGATTTCCCCTTACCCCTGTCATGAACACCCCTATCAGAATGGGGTAATTACATGGTAATTAGCAAAACTGTATTGACACAACATTATCAGTCAAAGTCTACAGTTTGGCATACTATAAAATGGCCTTTATCTACTATTTTAGTACAACATATAAAGAGCATATTTTCTTGTCATAAAAGTCCTCTATTCTGTGTCTCTTCAACCCTTCTACCCTCTGAAACCCTGAAAATCATCCCATAAATTGTTTTTATAGTTCCCATAATTTTGTTTTTGCTAGAATAACAAGACATGTAAATGGATTCTTCCAAGATTAACTTATTTCACTTAGCAAAATGCACTTAAGCTTTCTCTCCAGTGAACCATGATACACACACACACACACACACACACACACACACACGTGTATGGGGCCATCCACTAGAATTCAGTCAACTTACCAAGAGCCACATCCTTAAGGAAAACTAATTTCCTCCCTCCAAAGCCGTCTACTATCCATAGCTCCTCAATTAGGTTTTGGGGACTCATGAGCCCTTCCCACCTCCAAGGCAACATTGGCTGGATTGATCTTATGCAGGTCTTGCCAGACAAAGCAGGTGTTGTGAAATCATGAGTACAGGGATCCTACCATATTCAGAAGATACAGTTGTTTGGCTCTGGTCCTCTCTGACCTCTGGTTCTTACAGTCTCTCTGTCCCCTCCCATAGCCTTGTGGGGAGGGGACAGGGTATATAGATGTCTCATTTGTGGCTGAGCACTCCATGGATTCTTACTCTCTACCCTTTGGACAGTTGTGAGTTTCTGAATTAAACACCTTCTACTGCACACATTAATCCAGGAAACTAGAAAGAGGCTCGTGGGGTGGGGGCAGGGAGAAATATCTCATTGTTGGGTTTTAAGAATTATTTGCATATTTCAGTACATTTTTCTTGGGAGATACATCTTTCCAGAACCTTATTTTAAAATCTCATTTTTTAGAGACAATAAATTCATGCATAGGTCCTGTAGTATTTTGACTATAATTTCTGAACAGAAAAACATTTGCTTTGTGGAGCTTAATACGAATAATAATACCATAATCCCTAGCAAACCAGGAAAGTCTTGTGTGATTCAACCCACACAGCACAAAATGTAGAAGAAAGGTCTGAGAAGGAGAGCAATGGGAACATATATATTTAGACTGAGTAGTCTGAAATGTTATGAAAATGTATTTCAAACTAATAAAAGTTCAGGATTAAAGCTGTGGAAAAAGCTAAAAGTCAAAAAGGAACTTGGCCCCAATTTATTGGAAAACTCAGGAAAGATGCTCATGTTTAGAATCTACTAATCTGGAGCCAGCCCACAAGAAACCCTGAGGCCAAGAAAAGAACTAGTGACTGTATTCTGATTTGGGTGTCAAATGATTAGAAACTTGGAATGGGGGATGTTCCAATGGACTTTGGGTAAAAGAACACTCTGGTACTGTATGGAAAGCTGGCAGTTTAAGAGAGTCAAGAGTGGAACTGGGAGGACTTAGTAAGAGATGATTGCTGGATTCTGGATGAGAAAAGCTTACGTGAACTGAGGCAAGTGTGGTAGGAAAAGACACCAGGCAGAATGATGAGCGGTCATAGAGCTTGTGTTGCAAGAGCTGACTATGGACCCAATATACCTGTAAAGGAGAGAAGGCTCAGGATGGCTTTCAAGACTGTGAGTTAAGATGACTGATCTACATACTCTTCACTGAAATAGGGAAAGATGAGGAATAAAAGATTTCAAGGGAATACTGAAGTTACAGGTTCACAGGGGCTGTTTGATACTACCATCCTAAGAAAGGAAAATGCATCATCAGACACATGACATGTAGAGTATTAAAACAATCTAGATTAAAGATTGATTTGAAGGACTCCTTTAAAACAGTCTTGTAGCTGGGCATCATGGTACATGTCTGTAAGCCATAGCCATTTGGGAAAAAGAAGCAGGAGAGTCAGAAGTTCAAGATCATCCTCAGCTACATAGAGAGTTTGAGGCCAGCCTAAGGCACATGATACCCTGTTTCAAATAAGCAACAACATAAACTACAGTCTTGCAGGGATAGAATTGCCTTGACAAACAATGTTCAGAGGACAAGAAAGTACGAGGAGACAACTCTTGAGTTTAATTAGGCAAGATTGTTAGTGGTTTTTAAACCACTCTTTTCTAATATGCTGGTTTCTATTGCTTTAATCATAAGTTGTTTATTTAACTATGTACTAGCAGGAATTTTTCTTTATCACCAAATAATACGAACTTTTGACTTGGATACAGCTAATTCAGAATGCATGATAAATCAAACCTTCGCAGTGTAAAGGTTTTCTTTTGCAACATGTAACACAACCAAACATATTTATGAAGATGTTTGAATATTTAAATCTGTTTTATAAGTGTCATGGGCATAAAAATAATGATTATTGACTATATATTAAAGACAATTAAGACTATCTACTATGCTAAGTTTTTCACATGTGTTAGTTTAAGCCCTTATCGCGTTTTTACTTTGAGATGGCATATATTCACTATATATAATAATAGATTTTTAAAGATATTTTCATACAGGTATCTCATGAAAATTGGTTATATTCACCCACCCACAAACCCTCCATCTCTCCCTCCCTTTGTCCCCTCTATTATTCAAATTTCTCTTCTATTTTCATTATGTGAATCATATTATATTTTATTTATATTTTATTTTCATTATATATATCATATTATATTATCTGTACAAATCTAGGGTACACAAATTAATGAAAACACATATATCTTTTTCTTAATCTGGTCACCAGATTATTTTACTTAGCATGATCTCTAGTTACATGCATTCTTGTATATATGACTTAATTTCATTCCAATTTATGTCTGAATAAAATCCCATTATGTACACAGATGATGCTTACTTCATTCATTCATACATTCTTGGATCCATAAGCCATCTCTATATGTCACCTCTTGTAAATAAATAGACAGGTGTGCAAATACCTCTGTGATCCACTGACTTGAGTCCTTTTGGTATGTAGCTGGCAGTTTATACCAAAATACGGGTTCTATACTAGATTGATTTTTGTTTCTTGAGGGATCTGCACACTGATTTCCATAGGGATTGAACTAATTTACATTCCATCAGCTACGTTCAAAGTTCTCTTTGCCCCTGCAGCATTTGCAATAATCCGGAATGGTGCTGTCCTTAATCACAGATAGAGAAACTGGACACACACGGGGATTAGGAAATCTCACTCAGAGAAGCACAGCCACTATGGAGGACACATGAACTATAATTCTGGGATCCCATTTCTTTAAGAGAAGCTATTTATTTACTTCCAATTCACAATATGTTTTTACCCTATACCGTCCCTGATAAGTTGAAAGTATAGGATATGGATTTCAGAGCTTTGTGGCTCACAGATGACAAATGATCTGACAATTGCCATTGTCACAGATTAAAAGATTTTTCTCATAATTATTATTATTATTCATTCATAATTATTAGTATTATTCATTCATGCTCAACTGGGCCAAACCTGTGAGATATCAGAAAACGAGCATCATTTGGTTGTACATGGAGAAAGGAAGTGAATAATAGAGCAAATAAATGAGATGGATATAGCCCACTTTATTCAGATATTAGGCAATGTATATACTCTGAGAATTAAGAAAGATCACGTGAATATACAGTCACAAAGATAAGCCACACAGCAAAAACATGGTTTTCCATAGATGTATAAATGAATAATAACAGCAAGCAATAATGAGTAATCCGAAGTAAACTCACTTCTATCTGCTACACCTGGGAGGAGCACAAAAACACATGCCAAGAACAATTCCATGTTTTGAAGAAACTGAGGTCACAAGACTCTTGTCTTGTTTTCTCAGCGTTTTCTCACAAGCACTCAGAATTCTCCTCGCATGACCCCATTCTTGGACAACGTTCCAACAAACGATTAAATTAGTGAGATTTTATTGCACCTTTACTGAAAACTCAAGTGTGTGTGCATCTCAGGGCTGTAGAGACATTCTTCTGAACTTCAAAATCTAATAAGGCACGCATCATCTGTTTACAAAGCTTTAATGTAGTCATGTGACTTATAAGTGAAGTTTCTCTTGTCAAGAGAAAGGATAAGGAAAGAGAGAAGAAAGGCTACGAGTACTTGATGAAATTTCTCATATAAATTCCTTCCCTATAATGATGAAACAAATTCATTTTTAACTAACTATAACACAATGTTTCCTAAGGAAGAATTAAAAGTAAACATTCCTCAGAATTGAACTCATCAGAATGGATCTTTGTTCTGTGATTGTCCTAATAAGCAGCTGATGAATGGTAACTTTGGATAATAATTATTTGAACATTGAATAGAGAGAATATGCTTACTGCTATGAAATTTCAGTTGCAAACAGCATCATCTTTAAGCTCTTTAATATATATATATATATATAATATATATATAATAAATATCTCTCTGGCCTTAATTTGTTAAAAATCAGTAGGTAAACTTTTGTGAGATGCCTCGAAACCACTCAAGCAACAACAGATCAGGATAAAGTCTTTAGGAATAAAATGTCTGCATTCTGAATCACTTACGTATTGGCTATTGTGTAGGCACAGCCTTCAGTGCCAGTCATAGACGAATGATGGAATCAGTATGACTCTTTACAAAAATCCGCATTCATCATGACAGCCAAAGTCAAGAAACAAAGCTGGCTAGATCTTGGCACCTAGTGTATAATTCCTGCTCTTTCTTCGGCTCTGGGGATCCCTTCAGTGTGGGAGGGACAAGTTTCACGTGAAGTTGTGCTTTTCCTCCACACTCAATTGAGATATATTCTCATTTAATTTCTCTGCTAAACTCATATTTTGGTCACCATGACAAGCGTGCCACCTGTGTTCACTGCCACTGTAGCAAAGGGGATTTTGTTTGGCTGGGTTCATAATAACATATTCAAAACCCCACATTACAAACACCATGTGATTCACCCATTCCACTTCTTCCCAATCCTATTTTCTGAGAAGTGTACTTTGGCCGAAATGTTTTGAACAAGGAGATCTGTGTTTGTGGTGACCTGTTCTGAATGGACCCCATTCTTACAGAAAGTCTTTTATTACACCAAAGGAAAAGAAAAAAGCCCAAGATGTTAGGGAGAGTAATTCATAGGGAAAGATGTGCTGACAGGTCTAAATGAATAGCTTTCCTCCTCTTGAGCCTGACTCTACTTGGCCCCCAGGCTCAGGGAACTTACTCACTCACCAGAATCCCAGAACGGCAGTCACACATCCAACGAAGTCCTGGAAATGATTAGGGAAGAGACCTCCTTCCTGAAAAAGCAGCCTTTCAACTAGCTACATGTGGTATTTTTTTAACTAGGAGGATAGAATGAGATGCAGTTTTCAAACTTCAGGTTTTAATAAGTCCCTGATTTCTTTATCTACAATGGCCTCCTGTGTTTGGTACATGATGAGCTCAATGGAGCCACCACATTGGAACACTTACAAGCATCCTACAAAGAGCACCCTAAAAGCATAGACCCAGAATAAGCTGAAATCAGACCTTTCAAAATGTTGTTTATCTTGACAACAAAGAAGAAGAATGGAGACACAAATATAATTAGGATTATTTCCTTGCTATATAAGATCATACAAAGCTGAGCACTCGATAGGACAAATAGTGTTGAATGCAAGTTCTCAACAGTTGATAAATCCAGATGATACTTGACAAAGTATTGGGATGATTTCAGCCTTAATTTTAGAAAGACAAACAGGTGTCTTGATGAATGGGTTTAGCTGTTTTTCATTTTCATCTTATTTATTTCATTATTTATTTTTTATTTTTTGGATTATAACATAATTATACCATTTTCTTTTCTCATTCCTCCCCCTCAACCTTCCCATGTAGCACCCCACTCTTGCTCTCTGTCAAATTCTATTTCATTAATTCTTCTTACATAGACATATTTCTAAAAGAATATGATCAAAATATATGTAATTTTTTTAAATAAAATTTTAATGGAAAAATTTCAGAGATGTGGAGCCCAGTCTCATGTGGTACTTCTACAACACAATTCCTGCACCTCAGACTCAGATCTACAATATAACTCCTGCATCTAAGACTCAGAGATCATAGTGGAAGAGGGGGAAAGAAAGACTATTAAAGTCAGAGAAATGGAGTTTACTGTGAACCATGTCTCCTAGAAATGTCAGGACTACATCTGTGAAGTCTGACCAATATGATTGTCTAAACATGACCTGAACAAAAACTATACCAGTAGAGATGCTAACATGGGCAGGGGAAAGATCATGAGGCCTCAGTCCCAGACAAAGAACTACAGGGAACTAAAGAATACTGAGAACGGGAGAGATAGTCTAGCCTAGGGAAGAACACACCAATTGTTGATTCAATAACAAAGGGTAAACCCAGCCAGGCAGTGGTGGCACACACCTTTAATCCCAGCACTCGAAAGACAGAGGCAGGTGGATCTCTCAAACTCACGTCCGAGACCAGCCTAGTCTACAGAGCAGGTTCCAGGAGAGGCTCCAAAGCTACACAGAGAAACCCTGGTTCAGGGCAGGGGGAGGGGGGAAGCTAAGCCCTGAAAACACACATGCAAGTAACGTTTGTTTTGATCTATATAAAATTTAAGATATAAATCTGAATGTTTTAGGGTAGCAAAATTTCATCTCTCCTATTCTTCACAGGCCCCACTTGCTTTTGTCTTTCGTGTCGTGTCCAGCCCTACCGTGCTCATGTGCATTATGAATCAGCACCATTCTGGACATAGAGGGCATTCTTAACAAAAAAATACGTAGTCAAAATCCCTCCTTACCTGTGGCTCACCTTTCACTGCAATGCAGAAAGAAATTGCAGATAACACATATGAGTGAAGAGCATGGCAGACAATAAAAATGCTGAGGAAGAAAAACAAGAGAGACAGATTGGAACTTAAGACAGAGTTAAGGAAAGGCTTTTTGTCCTATTGAACATTGGCCAGAAAGAAAAGAAGCACACTATGGATATATATCGGGAGAATACATTCCCAAAAAGAGAGACATCAAGTATGAGCCTAAAGAGGAAGGCATTTGGACTATCCAGAAAAGACAGAAGCAATAGGAAAAGTTGCACAGTATTGGTAGAAAGGGAGGACACGTGACGCTGGGTAGGAAGAGGAGGCCACATGCTACCAGGCAAGAGGAGAGATTCCAGATGATGTACAAAGAAGGAGAGAACCAAATGATGTCAGATAGAAAGATGGGGGAGGCCAGGTGATGCCAGGCATGAAGAGGAATACCAGACTATTGTAGATAGGAGGAGTAGTGAGGTGAAAGATGTCAGACAAGAAGAGCATGGGGGTCATGTGATGTCAGACAGGCAGAGAAAAAAACACAGATGATGTAGAACCAGGCGAACTACAGAACAATCACTGGTATATCTGAAAGAGACAAGAAACTTTTAGGCTTTCTTCAGAAAACCACAAGATTTCCCTTTTTTGTACTTTTATTATGCTAAATACATGCAACACAAGAATTAAGACATTCATGTCATAACTGTGACCACCCTCGTTCTCAAGAAACTTCAAAAAGTATCATTCCAAATCTAGTAAACATTAACACGCTGTCCTCTCTCCCAGCTTCTGGGACCCACAGTTTTACATCAGTTCTATGGTGATGCCTATGCCAGCCGTTCATTCTGTAGTGTGGAAATCATGGAAGACTTGTTCCCTTTTGACTGGAACATTCATTCACCATACCTTAAATTACCACATGTTGGAGCACATACCAACATTTCCCTCCTATTTAAGGCTCAATGACATTTCACTTTATGAGTATATTATGCGCTGTGTATCCATTCACACAGATTGTTTCTACTGTTTTGGCTATTATAAACATAAGTGTATGTATTATGGCTTGTTTTTACTCCAGTACTTCGGAGGGTGGATGTCATACATGACAATCTAAGTCCTTGCTTCCCGTCCTGACATGGAGATAATAGGTTTATATACTTTCCCCACTCATTCCCATTTCCCACCTTGTCCTCAGCTAACCAATAGTAGACTGTTCGCATGGCTGGTGGTGCGGCTGGTGTAGCCGCTGGTGTACCGCTACTAACAACACGGACTCCCCTATTTCTAATCAAAGTCTGTTATTTTCTACAGTGAAATTTGTTTTCACCAGCCGGAGCTCTTGGACTGTCAGGAGAAACTGACACGCATTTGTAAGGACTGAGTGAACAGAGTGAGGTGGGGACCTGTGCCTGTTTCCTCAGTTAGACCATGGGAAAAGATCCAACAAGATCTATCTTCATGTGCCGATTGTAATTACTGTAATCATCACCAAGAATGCCTTATTTCAAAATATCACACCATGTAAATTGAGTGTCAATTAGCTAACTAATTTAATGGGCAATTAATTCAGCAATAGCAAGTTCATAATGCTGTGTCACTAACCTGTTATTCTTTAGCTGCCGGTAAACGGGGGAGGATGGGACTGTTTATCACTCATTATGAAAGTATGCCACCAGTTTGAACTGAAGTGATCATATTTTCTTTTCATTGAAAACAAGTTTCCATACAATATATTCTGATAACAGTTTCCTCTCCCTCATCTCCTCCCAGATTCTCCCCAACCCTCCATCCATCCAAGTCCATGCCTCCTTTCTCTCTCTCTTTAGAAAATAAACAGGCAAAGAAAAAAGAAAAAGCACAAGAATTTCAGATACCCACACACACACATACACATACACACACACTGCAACACATGTAAATGCAAAGTTGGAAACCATAATATACAAACAAAAGATTGCAGGTTAAAAAGAAATGCTCAAACAATGAAATATGAGACAGAAAATCTACAAAAAATACAATTGAGTTCATTTTATGTTGGCTATCAATTGCCTTAAGTGTGGGTTCTATGCCCAGTGAGACTTCACTGGAGGAAACTGCTTTTTTTTCCCCTTTGCAGATAGTACTCAATTTGAGACAGCTTTTTGGTTAGGATTGAGATATTATGTCCACTGTCCCCCCACTTAGTGCTGGGGCCCCACCTGCCTTGGCTTTGTGAAGACCCTGTGCATACTGCCACAAGCTTTATGAGCTCACACATGTAACTGTTCTATTGTGCAGAAGGTATGGAGGATTTGTGCTCACAGATAAGCACTAGTGGGAACCAGGAATGTTAAATGCATAGTGTTGTCTCTGCAAAGGGAGGGATGCATAACCTTTTATCTGCTGAGAAGCCTGGGAACAGATGTGGTTAATAGCCTGGTGTCCTGTGCCCTATCTGTGTGGCTGAGTTCACACTGGATCCTCTGCCACTTTTCCTAAGCTTGTCAAGTGTAGAGCCTATCTTTATGGAATGTATCACATATAGCTAATCTATAAAACCCATCTTTATGGAAGATGTTACATGTACTACACAAAAAGCTTCATTGTATTCATGTGTTAAGCTTTAATGTACGCACATGACTGACTTAATGATCACACAGAATATCTTCACCGAATTGTGCTCTGTCTAAATATGTCATGGTGGTTTGAATAGAAATGGCCCCCAGAGAAGCATGTGTTTGAGTGCTTGGCCCATAAAGAGTGGCACTATTTGGAGGTGTGGCCTTGTAGTAGGTGTGGCCTTGTAGTAGGTGTGGCCTTGTAGTAGGTGTGGCCTTCTTAGAGGAAGACTGTCACTGTGGGGGTGGCCTTTGAGGTCTCAGGTGCTCAAGCTAGGCCTAGTGGTATTCAATTCTGCTGCCTGCAGATAGAGGTGTAGAACGCTCAGCTCCTTCTCCAACACCATGTCGGCCTGCATTCTGTCATGCTTTCTGCCATGACAACAATGGACTAAATCTCGCAACTGTAAGCCAGTCCCAATTAAATGTTTTCCTTTATTAAAGTTGTTGTGGTCTTGGTGTCTCTTCGCAATAATAAAAACACTAAGACACATGCCTAAAATAAACTACTTAAGGTCAGACTCTTGAGTTTGAGCCAACACCAGCTACTCCAATATGTTGAATGGAACCACCACTTTGCCTCACACAGATCATTTCTCTGCTGGCCATGGTGACTGCAGAGACCCCTGCATTGTTGGTCTCTGGAAGACACTGTTTCCTTAATATCATCTGTTGTAGAACATTATTTTAAGATGTGTTACATTTGTTTATGCTGTGGAACGTTTGTTTAATGATGCAAAGACATGTTGCATTCTTTTGTGTTGCATTTGTTTAACCATGTAAAGCTGTGTTACTTTGCTGTGTAAAACACTTGATTGGCCTAATGAAGAGCTGAATGGCCAATATCAAAGCAGAAGAAAAGATAGATGGGGCTAGCAATGAGAGAGAATAAATAGGAGGAGAAATCTGGAAAGAAGAAATCAAGGAGCAAGAAGAGTAGCCAGGCAGCCAGACACAGAATAAGAAGGAAAGAAAGATATACAGAAATAAAGATAAAAACCCAGAGACAAAAAAGTAGATGTAATAATTTAAGAAAAGCTAACTAGAAAAAGTAGATGGAATAATTTAAGAAAAGCTGACTAGAAATAAGCCAAGCTAAGGCCAGTCATTCATAAGAAAGAATAAGATTCCATGTGATTTATTTGGGAGCTGGGTAGCAGCCCCCCCAAAAAGAGTAAAAGAGAAAAAAATCAAATACCATAAAATGGTAGTTTCACAGACCTTGAATTGAAACCATATAGATACTGTCCAAGAGTGGCTATGCATATGTGGGGTTGATCCTTCAACTGGGGACCTTTAGGACCTCTGCCAGAGTTTGTAGGTGCAGAAGTTATAACCATGGATAATAGCTGTGCTGGTGGTAGTTTTTAAAATGAAATAGGATAGTGGCAAAGTCCTCATGGTCCCAAGACAATCTTTCTTTCTATCTACCATTTTGATTGTCCTATGTCTGGCTTCTATAGCCATGATCATTCTTCTTGTCCATCCATTATGGATTTGAACTCGCAAAGACAGTGGGCAGCATGTTCAGGAGGGCGGCCTGGGTCCAGAACATATGGTGTCCTAACACTGAGACAGGGACATCTCCAATCCCTAATCAAGAATCTATCTCTAATTGACAGCACTTGGAAATGAAAGCCTGGTTTACTCCAGTGGAGTCTCACTGTGTGTACAAACCACAGTTAATGACAGGTCTCACACCCAACAGTAGACAGTCAACTCAAAATAAACTCAACCACATTTTTCTGGAGGTGTTTTGTCTCATAGTGCTTTGTCTAGTCGTTTTTACCTTACTGGTCTTTTGTTTGTATATTATGGTATCTAATTTGTGGTTTGGAGGGTTTTCTGTGTGTATCTCTGCATGTGTATGTGCTTCTCATGTTTTCATTGTTGTTTTATCTGCTTGTTTGTTTTGTTCTATTCTGATTTGTTTGTCTCTTTGTTTTCTAAGAAAAGAAAGAAATAAGGCATGGGAGTTAGATGGGAGGGTCTGGGAGGAGATGAAGAAAGGGAAGCCATAACTAGAATACACTGTATGAGAAAAACATTTTCAATAAAAGAGAGTACAGGGTTCTCACTAGCATCATTATTGGAGTCATAAAAAAGTGAAGACAAATCCTAAAGGTCCAGGATTAACTGAGAGGTGAACCTAACTGAAGCCAGATCAGAGGCAGAGAGTCATGGCCCCCTTGTCTGTCCTCACATCATCCCATACAAGCAACTAGCAGTAGCAAGAGTAGAGCCTCCCTCTTCATAGCTTCCCAGTCTTGATTTTATAATTCTTCATTTATATAATTGAGATTAAAATGCTTATTATATTAGTTGTTTATATGCATATGGGTTAAAATGTTTAGACATTACATTAGCTGTTATTGATATAGTAAACCTAGCTTGATTGCCACTTAGAATTTATTTAAAGATAGAAATTGCTAAAAATTCAAATAACTTAAAATGATAAATCATATATTTTATGAATAACTAGCAATTGCAATCAGCTCTGCCAGTGAACTCTTATAATACCAAATGCAAGCAAGTATGTTATTCCCACCACCACCACCCCCATTTAAAATGAACTGCAAGCCCAAAAGCATCTTGATTAAAAAAAAGAAGGTGGTTCTGGATGTAATGCTGAAAATACTAGAGGTAGGAAAATGCAGAAGAAAGAAGTTCAGATAGTGGTATTACTGCATCCCAACCAACAGATATGGCAGCTTGAATGAAAAGGACAGCCACAGTCATGATGAAGAGTGATCATATCGTGCAGATGTTATAAGCCAGGGTGTACAACAATATGTGGGTGCCATGAAGGGTATGGGAGAGGTTCCCAAACTTTTTAGAATGAGCTGGACATGTAGAGCTATATTTGACTGAAGAGAAAATGGAGAGAGTTGAGGTGTTTCTGATAGGTAAAGTGTAGTGTATCGGTTAGCTTCTCAGATGAAGAACTTAAGTAGACAGCTGGATGGGGAAGTTTGAAATTAAGAGAAATGGTTTAGCTGGAGAACAACTTCGGAAGTTTCGCCAAAATGTAAAAAGAACATGGAGTTCTGAATCTGAATAAGATCATCTACAAAATGGGTGTTGATAAATAAGAATTGTGATGTTAGAACTCTCCTAGGGAGATAATGAAAGAACCACAGAGAACACTGAGCTCCTTGGAATGAACCCAAAGGAGTTGAAAATTTAGTTCACACAAAACCCCACCAGAGCTTGAAAGCAACTATGATGCTCTTCAGTGGGTGGGTGAATAGGTATGTAAAACTGTGGTACACCTAGACAATAGAATATTATTCAGAGCTGAAGAGAACTAAGCTGCCCTTTAAAAAAAGGAATGCATTGCAGAGTCAAAGAAATTGATCTCCAAAAGATATTTATTGTAAAGTTTATTCTTGATATCTTGGAATAGACAGCATTATGACAATAGTTAAAATGTTGAAAGTTGTTAAGAATTTAAAATGTCCTATCCTCCAATACAGTTCCCCAGTTTTATCCCCATTCCTGTAGCAGACAACCTGCTGGGTCCTCTCCTACCTGTCTGTTCCATTCCCAGAGGACTACAAAGATCTTCTCCTATACCGTTCCTTCCTCAGCTCATCCCTTTGTCTCAGCCACCAATACCCAGAGGCACTCTATACCTGGAAAACCTCTGGCCATTGCAGCCTGAAAATCAGGTAGGAGATCTTCACTCTCCTTTGCCTTCTCCAGTTCAAATTCCAGTTCCCCAGTTCCATCCCCAGCCTAGCAGCAGACAACCTGCAGTCCCTTTCTTCCTCCTTTGCTTAAGGGTCTACAGATCTTCGTGGCAGATTCAGAGTCCCCAGTGGACCCTCTCAGTCTTCCCCCACCCCAACTCTTTCATTTCAGCCCCTTCTAGCTTAAAACACATAACATCTGGTATGTTCAATGGCCACATCTGGAGGGACTTCTTACCAGGCAACCTAGGGCTACCACGCGAACCTCAGATCCAGAGAGGGCAAGAGAAACCAAAGAATAGAACACTCACCCAATAACAACAAGACCAGATATCAACACCTGGAATTACAATCATCACAAACCCAGATGCAAAGACACCAATATACATAAAATCACAGTCAGTAATAGTAAAGATAAATTGTATCTACTAAATCCCATCAACTCTACTACAGCAAGCCCTAAAAAGGGCAACATAGTCTGATAGGGAATTAAAGGTATGTGCCACTATGGCCTGGTTCATGGAACTTTCTTCAAAACTGACCACATACTCAGATGCATAGCAAGTCTCAGCAGATAAGCAACTCAAACAGGCATATATCCTCCAATGAAATTAAAGCAGAATTCTACCAGATTTTCAAAGAAGAATTAATGCCAATATTCTTCAAATTAGGCCACAAAATAGAAACAGAAGGAGCATTACCCAATTCTTCTTAAAAGTCCAGAATTACTCTGATGCATAAGCAACACAAAGACTGAACATAGAAAGAGATTTATAGATTAATTTCCATTATGAGCACAGATATAAATTCTCTCAACAAACTACGTGTGAACTGAGTCCAAGAACACATCAAAAATGTCATTCACCATGATCAAGTAGACCTCCTCTCTGAGATTCAGGGATGATACAACATATATAAATCGATAGATGTAATCTACCATATAAGCAGACAAAAACAACACAATCATCTCTTTAGATGCAAAAAGGGCCTCTGAAAAAAATACATCACTCCATAATAAATGCCCTGAGGATACTAGGGATACAAGGAACATATCTTAATATAATAGACATAATTTACAGCAAGCTCACAGCCAACTTGGAGAGAAACTGAAAGTTTTCTACTAAAATCAGGAATAAGGTAAGGTTATGTATTCTCTCCATACCTACTCAATATAGTATCTGAAGTCTTAGCTAGAGTAATAAGGCAACTGAGGGAGATCAAGGAATACAAATAAGAAGCGTAGAAGACAAAATAACTTTATTTGCGTATGATATGGTAGTTCACATAAGTACCCTAAGAATTTTACCAAGAAACTCTAACACCTGGTAAACACTTTCAGCAAAGTAGAAGGACACAAAATCAATACACAAAAATCAGTTCCATTCCCATATACAAATGACAAATGGACTGAACAAAATCAGGGAAACAACACCTTTCACAGTAGCCTAAAATAAACAAATGAATGAATGGAAGAATGGATGGATGAATAACTAAAACATCTTAGGGTAACTCTAACAAAGCAGATGAAAGACTTGTACAACAAAAACTTTAAGGCGTTGAAGAAATAACCTGAAGATAACAGAAGGAAAGATATACCATACTTATGAATCAGTAGTATTGAGATAATAATGGCCATCCTAACCAAATCAATCTATAGATTCAGTGTATTTCCCAGCAAAATTCCAGCACTATTCACAGATCTTGAAAAGACAATTTTCCTCTTCATGTGGAAACACAGAAAAGCCAGAATAGAAAAAAATATTCATGAATAATACAAGAACTACTACATGTATCATCATCCCTGATCTCAAATTCTATTACAAAGCAATAGTAATAAAAACAGCATGGTATTAGCACAAAAACAGACATTGATTAATAGAACCAAATGGAAGACCCAGACATAAGTCCATACCTCTATAGTAACCTGAATATATTTGTTTGTTTGTTTTATAAAGAAATCACAAGTGCACTCTAGAAAAAAGCATATTCAACAAATGGTGCTGGTCAAACTTAATATCTGCATGTAGAAGAGTGCAAATAGATCCATACTTTTCACACAGTGCAAAACTACTCCAAATGAATCAAAAAACATCAGTCTAAAACCTGATACCCTGGATCTGATAGAAGAAAAAGTGGGAAATAGGCTTTAATTAATTGGCACAAAAAAAGAATTTCTGAACAGGATGCTAATAGCATAAGCACTTAGAACACAAATTAATAAATGAGACCTCCTGAAACTGAAATGTTTCTTATGGTAATGGGCAAAGCAACAACCTAAAGAATGAAAAAAAAATATTTTTACCAATACACATCCAATAGAGGGCTAATATACAAAATATATAAAGAACTCAAGAAACTAAATATCAAGAAACCAAATGGCTCAATTAAAAATGTCTGAACGTGGCTGACAAGAAGAGCTGACTGAGAAGCCAAGGACAATGGCACTG
>LOJH01013432.1:1163-24823 GCA_001685095.1 Ellobius talpinus
ACACACACACACACACACACACACACACACACACACACACACACACACTGAACAGGTTTTTCCTGGAATAAAGCAGACCTGAATTGAAATTCCAGCTTCTTAGCTTTGCATGTATTGGTGGTTACCTCGAGCCTTTACCACATTGTTTTGGCAAGAGGTAAATTATCTTCTTTGGAAAGTTCCCCAGTACACATGTGAACTACTTAGCACCAGGAGTTCATATTGGTTTCTGCTCCATGGATTATGGCTCAGGGAGTGTGGTCGCCGGGTGGAAATAGGCACACAAACAGGTGGCTTTTGTATCATAGCTGGCTTTTCTTCTTGTGTGAGTGACTCAGTGGAAATTTAAGGGTGAGATAACCTGCTACTGCTTCCAGTGGAGTTGGGATATCTGAAGCCCCAGAGGCCAGAGCAGGTTTTACCAGAGAGGTAATCAGACCATGGGATTCAGCCTCTTTTTGAAGCCCTGGCATACAATAGCTTCTGAACAGCGTAGTTACAAAGCTCCTTTCCTGACAGACCTGTCACTGTGCAGCTTGATTTATGTGTCGGTGACAATGCTACTAAAGATTTTATGATATTTAAGCTTTTCAAATGTCATTTTTGTTATTGTAGCTAAACTGAGACAGAGAGGCCTGAGGGCTTTTATTTAAGGAGGAAAAGGAGAGACAGCAGGTCAGGAACTCAACAATTCTCTGCTAGGACAGCAGGTGCCCTGCAATTGCTGTAGCTGAGAAAGAGGAGTGAGCCAGAAGTGGCAGGATTCAGATCTTGGAGTGAATCTGTGAAGCACAAACTGGTCTGATAGCTGCTAAGGAGACAAAGATGGCATGGTCCCTGGTGGTGCTGATCCACACTGAAGCCAAAGTCACCAAGTCTTCGACCCCACCCAGTCCTTCTCTGAGCCCGCAGCCCAGAGAACAAGCCTCAGACCCACCGAGCTGCAGTAATTTCGACTGTCGCGCGCCCCCTTGCTCAGTACCCACACACCACACTGCGCGTCCCTGGGGAGCTGCCCGTGGTGCTGAATATTTTCCTTTGTTTGAAAGGGACCTGGGGCCACAATGCGTGCAAAAGACTCAACGGGTCCTCTGCAGAGCCACAGCCCTTAAATCCCTGACTAGCGGCAGACTCAGCACAGCAAAGCCCTGCTAGACTCCCTACCCCACTCTAGCGACTCTGTCAGCTGCAGTTGGAGCTCTGCACAATCTGGAGATGTCCTGTGCGGTCTTCCTTTCACTCCCTAGTGTAACTAGGTTTCTCTAGCCCCACATTCTTTCTGACCCTTTGCCTCTTGAGACTGCATCTGCTGGTCCCCACAACTTGACTCTTCCCGCACCTCCTCTCACCTCCCCCTGGGACACGCCCCTCCGGAACAGCTTCTCTGGGCACTGCACACTTCCGCAGTGGAGATCACCCCTGGAGTTTGGGGCCCAGGTTCTTGGCCCCGCCCCCTTCCTGGCTCCTTCTCTACTACATTCGCTGCCCCCCTTCTCTAAGCACAGAGTTGGGTAACATGCTCCACCTCCCTCTTCCATAAAAGGGAGAGGTGGAGTGGGAGAAGAGGTGGAGGGGAGGAGCTCCCAGACCCCTCAAAAGCTGCTGGCCCACTAGGTACTCCTGGATCCATTAGAAGAAGAGGGCAGTTCGAGTGGCCATCTGGGCTGAGGACTCCCGAGGGATAGCAGGCAGTCTGTGCCTGCCTTTGAGAGCCTTTTCCTGCCAGCCAAGCCAGCTCACAGGTAGGACGAGCTCTCAGGTCTGCCTTCCTGAACCGCAAGAGCTAGCCACGAATAGAAGCTGTTTAAAGTACCTGTACTAGGTTATTTTATAGAGCTGAGAGGACAGCATTTATTGCGTTTGATGTTCTGGGGCTAGTTATATCAAAGAGTGGAGTTGGGTGGTGGGGAGGGTGCATGAGGGGTGGATGGAAGACGGAAAGTGACAACTTTGATTACCTTTGGACAGGTGGCCATGACCTCACTGCCCACTGGAACCCCTGGGGACCCCGATTTGTTTTCTGGGCTGCCGCCAGCCGGCTCCACTCCAGGCAACCAGAGCGCAGAGGCCTCTGAGGGCAACGGGTCGGTGACAGTCCCCCGCGCTGCAGCAGTCACGCCCTTCCAGAGCCTGCAGCTGGTGCACCAGCTGAAGGGGCTGATCGTGATGCTGTACAGCATTGTGGTGGTCGTGGGGCTGGTGGGCAATTGCCTGCTTGTGCTGGTGATCGCGCGCGTGCGCCGGCTGCACAATGTGACCAACTTCCTCATCGGCAACCTGGCCTTGTCCGACGTGCTCATGTGCGCCGCCTGCGTGCCGCTCACGCTGGCCTATGCCTTTGAGCCTCGCGGCTGGGTGTTCGGTGGAGGCCTGTGCCACCTGGTTTTCTTCCTGCAGCCGGTCACCGTCTACGTATCGGTGTTCACACTCACCACAATTGCTTTGGACCGCTATGTCGTTCTGGTGCACCCGCTACGTCGGCGCATCTCACTGAGGCTCAGCGCCTACGCTGTGCTGGGCATCTGGGCGCTATCCGCGGTGCTGGCGCTGCCGGCCGCAGTGCACACCTACCATGTGGAGCTCAAGCCCCACGACGTACGCCTCTGCGAGGAGTTCTGGGGCTCACAGGAGCGCCAGCGCCAGCTTTATGCCTGGGGGCTGCTGTTGGGCACCTATTTGCTCCCCCTGCTGGCCATCCTCCTGTCCTACGTCCGGGTGTCGGTGAAGCTGCGGAACCGCGTTGTGCCTGGCAGCGTGACCCAGAGCCAAGCTGACTGGGACCGAGCGCGTCGCCGCCGCACCTTCTGTCTGCTGGTGGTGGTGGTAGTGGTGTTTGCCGTCTGCTGGCTGCCGCTGCACATCTTCAACCTGCTTCGGGACCTGGACCCTCGTGCCATCGACCCCTACGCTTTCGGGCTGGTGCAGCTCCTCTGCCACTGGCTCGCCATGAGCTCTGCCTGCTACAACCCCTTCATCTACGCCTGGCTGCATGACAGCTTCAGAGAGGAGCTGCGCAAAATGCTGCTCTCCTGGCCTCGAAAAATTGTGCCCCATGGCCAGAGCATGACCGTCAGCGTGATCATCTGATGTCACCCTGCCAGTCCTGAGCTGGGGAGCTTCATATCCCTTAGCCCCACATGAGACCTAATTCCCAGCACCAGAGTTAAGCCAACACAGTGTGAAATTCCCACCCAGTCCTCTTGTCTAGCTGTCTGTCTGGTTTTTTGTGTTTTTGTAAAATGTTAGGTGAACTTTGGAGTACAAGAGCCTGGGGAGAGAGAAATAGATTTATCAGTTCTTCCTTTGACTCCTGAAAGCAAAACCCAGCTATTTCTCTGGGTTCAGGAAAATAATTCAGAAGCAAGTTTTTCGTTTTTTCTTCCTTGCTTACACCGTGAGTGAGATTTAAATGTGATGCCGGGGTTGGTGAAGATTTTCAGCTTATCTTTTTGAAAGGCCCAGCTGAGATATAATGATGGATTGTTTTGCCGACCTGAGCCTTGGAGTCTATTATTTCAGATAATTATGTATCCCAAATCAGTATCTAGGATTTCAACATTTCCTGAATAAGACCTTTATGCTCCAAAAGATTTTCATTTTTAAACCATTCAAATTTCTAGTATAAAATCCAGTTTCAGGTTATCTTTCAGGAGGTGCGGCTTTTGTCTCCCTTCTGACTCCTCAGCTACTATATTGAAAGGATGAAGGAAGCAGGTCATTTGGTAGGGAGCTTGCTGAGCCCTGGGTTCAATTGCTACATAACAGATTATGACAGTGCATGCCTGCGAGCCCAAAGCTCAGGAGACGGAGGAAGAAGGCTCAGGAGTTTATGGTTATCCTGGATTACATAGGAATTTGAGACTGTACAGACATCGTGTGTGTGCGCATGTGTGTGTGTGTGTAGTGTTTACCACAATACAGAAACTCAAACGTTTGGCTTCGTGAATGCTCAGTGTAAACTGTGTGCCACAGCATTCTCCTGCAGCCTCTAATTGCTGAATTTCAACTGATCAACAGCTGCCATCTGACTGCTCAGCACCTGTTCCCTGGAGACTCTTGCAACATATCAGCCCAGAAGCCAAGGGCTGGAAAAAAATTACTTAAGGATAGCACAGAAAAATAAACTCCTATCCACAAGATGCATAGTTCAAATGCTAATCCCTTTCAGGGTTGTGGAAACAGATGAAGACTGCTGGGCATGAACCTGGGTTGGTGATCAGCACATTGACCTCCCTAGAGTTTTGTTAACGAGGAATGTGTCTGGGACAAGGGCCTCAACAATGTATGCTGGGGTGCTGAGAGAAGGGGCCTTGGGAAAGGATACATAGAATCCTGCTATTAACCTAGACCCTGTAAATTGTATGGTAGGAATTAGTGTCTGTAAAATGCCTGTGAGGTTTTAGTGCTTCTCCAGCAAGGTTTCCTCTCCTCTTCTATTACTTTTGGAAAGAGACTAGCTCATTTATCAGAGGAGGTGTGGTACTAAAATAAGGAAGGGTTAAACAACTAGGCTCACACCTACAGCAAGAATATTTGCTCCTGAGCCAGGCAGTTCTAGAAGTCTTCAGTAGCTACTAAGCTACATTCCATAGACTGGGAAAATGATGTTCAGAGAAAAGTTGAAGCAGGTTAAAAGTGGGAGATGGTAACTACCTCTGGCAGAAGCACCTAACTGACTTTGAGCTTCATCTAAAGACTGGAGCATGGAGAACCTATAATTCTAATGATGCAGTCCATCATTAGAATTTTAATGTTACACACAACAATTGTATTTGCTAGGCACACCAGAGATGGACTTTTGTGCTTCCTGTGGAGGCTCAGAGCCAGATCATGCTTTTGATGAGCACATGTGAAGAGAACAGGAAATGGAGAGAGAGGTGCAATTAGTTCGGGAGAGATGTAGTTGATTTTGTTTTTTTGTTGAAATGGCTGGTTCTCAGCCATGGCTGCTCTTAGAATTCCCCAAGGTTTTTAGAAATCCAAACCAAACCAAACAAAATACATTGATGCCTAACCTTTGTCAATGCCCCTTCCCAAAATTTAATCAACTTGAGATGGGGCCTAGAGTCTGCTTTTTTCAAAATACTTCTGGAAACTTTAATGTGCAGCCTAGGTACGGTAGCTTAAGAAAGGCTATTTTTCTAGTGCTGCTCAGAAATGCCCTTGTGAGTCTTCATTTGTACCTACCAAAGTTGTTAAGAATCTGTACTTGAATTTGACAGTGAGTTATGCACCACAGCTGCACTCCATCAGTCTTCAACAACACCTGATCTATCCACTTTAGAGAACAATCCTCATGATTAGAATATTTGGGCATTCACCCAGCATTTTTTTCCATCAGTTCCTGTGTAGCCCATCAGTTTAGAAGGAACATTATTCAATTTTAGTTGAACTGCTTATGAAGTTACCCATCATGAACTAGTCCAAGATGTCACTGTCAAGGTGTTAAAAAATAAATAAAATGTTCCCTTATTAGTTTAAGACCACACCAACTGTGAGAAGAAAGTGTCCCTCTTAACCTAGAATGATCGTCACCAGTTTGTCATGTAATGATTTAAGTGAAAGTTTTAAATATTTTCAGTTTTCTGGGGAACCTAAAGAGGGTGTTGAGTTGGGTTATATTTATAGTATCTTTGCAAATTGTGAAATTGTCAGCTGAACGGCAACTAATTAATTGTTACTCGTTGTGACATCTATTTGGAATTAGTTTGCCAAACAAACTGACTTGTAAAAACATCTCTTAGAGATGGTTTCAGGGAACTGTGCATAGGCTTATACATAGAAGTTGTATTTCATAATTTGTTTTTGGTTAGTATCAAGTGCCCTAGACGAGTAACCAGGTCTACTTCTGCAGGAAATGAGTCAAGAGCAAAGCTGGGAACCAAGCCAGCTTGGAACTCGGCAGCAGCCTGCCTTCCCAAGGCTGACAGGAGGCTCTGTAATCCTTTTTGCAAGCATTGTCAACAGACCTCACTTTTGGCATGTGATCAATAGGTTTATCTCACCAAATCAACAGAGGAGTATTTCAATATGTGTTGGTGATAGTGACCTGGGAGTAGCAACCGTAGGCGACGCTGAAGTAAACAATATTCCAAATGATGCAACCTTTTTTGAGCTTCTGCCTGATGGATTTCAGGCTTCTCTCTTTGCGAGGGCAGCTCATTTTCAGGTTTATTTTCTCTGTGAACTATTCAACTATCTTTGGTCTGCATTCCCGATCATCCAGTAGTGTTTTAGATGCAAGGCCAGGAACTGACCTCAAAGGCACCTGTGTAAAAGCATAACTTGACGGTGAATGGATGCACTGTTCATCGCTCCCAGAGAAAGGTTGGGAGTGCCTGTGTTCCCCAAGGCATGTCTGTAATGGATTTATGACCACACATTGATTTCTTTACTATATGTGTAAGATGTTTTTGTTGCTGACTCAGTGTGGAGAGTTCTCAGGCTGGGGCTTGTAGTGTGTTTGACATAATAAATATTACATTGGTTGCATAGTCTCCAGCTCTGGGATTAATGCACCTACCCAGAGTCATTCCAAGGGAAAAAAAGTTAGTGCCCAACTAAGCTTTCATCAGTGTTTACTAATTCCAGAGATGAACCGTTCATGTTGGCTTTTCTATGACCCTCTGTCCCCAATTTGCATGATGTTAGCATTTTAGTCTATGGTACTAAGGTTTTCCCAGGGACAGAAGCCTAAATACACAAGGCCATCAACAAGAGAAGTGGAATATTTCATGCTGAGTTTGGATGCTGTCATGAATGTAGATAACTATCTAATGGTCAGCATTTTATCAACCATTTCCCACATGTAGCTTGGAAAAATTCTGAAAACATGGGCCAATAAATAAGATGCAGAACATTTTAAAGCATTAATGACAGAGTCATAAACTATTTTTTGCTGAATATAGATTATCATTTTAAAGAGGACTTATGGCTGGCTAATGAGAAGGCTCATCTAGTGAAAAGGTGCTTGCCACCAAGATGGACTATCTGAATTAAATCCCAGGACTCACAGAGTGGAAGGAGAGAACAGTCTCTCTAGTGTTGTCATCATCTGACCTCCACATACACTCTGTGGCATGCACATACCCTCTAATAAATCAATGAATTAAAAATGAATTCCTGGGGGTTGAAGGGTGGATGGAGAGGTGGCTCAGTGGTACTTCAATCATAAAGACCTAAGTTTGGATCCCAGCCCCTACATGGGGTGGTTCACGGAAAGCCTGTAATTTTAGCTCCAAGGGATCTGACACTCTTCTGGCATTTGAGAACATCAGCACACACTCACTGTTCACACGCATTCACACTCACTCATAAATAAAATAAAAATAATTTACAAATGGATTTATGAACCCATTTCCTCTGGTCCCACTCTTCCTGAGCACAAAATAAGCTAGTGTATGGATACCGGGAAAGGAAGGTGTTCAGACTGGATGGGATGGGAGTTGGTTGTGATTCACGAAAAGCCTGGTCACTCAAAGTCTGTCTTTGGAGGCAGTAAGCCTCGTTGTGACAACCAAGTCCAGACATTCCTAGCAGGTTCTTGGACTATTCTCTGCTTTTCAAAATTTCCCCCTTTCCTTTTGTAGCCCTGTTTTGCCGTCTGTCCTGGCTGCTGCTCTATTTATCTATAAAACACCTCCAGTCTGAAGTCCATTCTGTCCTAGCAATAGGGAGCTAATGGGATTCAAGCACTTATCTTCTGTTTGGTTCTCATAAAGGAGAGTCGCTGGCTATTGTAGACATAACAGAGGGTAGCTTGTGCCATGAGACCGGGTGTGCCCAGGGTTGCAGCTCACAGTGTTGCCGGCACCCTGTTTCACAGTTAAACTGAAGCCCCAGAAGTTTGCCTAGAATTTTCACAGGACCCAAAGCTTGATAAACATCACTGAGGGCTCTCAAGAGGAACAAACAGTAACAGGTCAAATAGTTTCTTTCGAGCATCTGGCTTTGGGATAAAAAAACAACCAATCAGCCTTTGCTTTTAAGCATTCCCTTCCTTGTCTCTCAGATCTCACAAAAGCTTTTCTTGGCTTGCTGATAACTAAGTCCCCTGCTCCCAGAGCACACATCCTCCTTCTGGATGACAGCCACTGACGAATGGAATGCCATGAAGCCATCATTTCCACCACTCCTCTGTTACAGCCAGGCGAAGCAAAGCAAAAAGAAAGAAATTCCCTCTGAGCTGAGAAGACTAAATCAAGATTTCGTGTGAGTTACAGTTACGCGCCAGAGTGACACAATCCCTCTTACCCTTGGGTCTTCACCCCAGGGGTGGGCTCAAGATAGGAGGAAACCCCAGGTGGGCGGATTTGGTGTCCAGGCTACAGTCCGTAGGCTCGTAAGCAGGCCCCTTCTAGGAGCACAGATGGTCCTTCTGAGACCATTGCACTTTTCAGGACAACTGCTGTGGGCGCAATGCCCGCATTCAGTAAGAAACAGAGTTGTTGGCAGGTTGATCAGATCACTGTCAGCACCTCCCAATTTTACAGTTTTTTTCTTGCGAACAAGTTTCTGTGCAGTCACATTTCCTACCTACTCTATACCCTCTGCCCGTTATTCCTCTCAACAGAAGCACAAAATTTGATACATTTACACCCCAATGTTACTTTCTGGGAGAGGAGTTGTCTTTGACAAGCTTAGACCGAGACATCCAGAGCAGTTTCTTTCACAGTCCCTTGTATAGCTCTACCAGAGGAAATAATCTGGTCAGACTCAGAGTGTTAGTTACTTTTTTCTTTGCTGTGACAAAACCACCTAATGTCAAAAGCAACCCGTGGAAGGAAGAGTTTATTTTGACTCATGGATTGAGGGTCCAGTCCATCATAGTTGTTGAGGATTACCATGGTAACAGGAATATGAGGCAACTGATCATGTTGAGAGAGCGATGAATGCTTGTGCCCAATGCAGCTCACTCTCTTTTTTGACTCATCAGGACTCCAGCCCATGAAAGGGTGCCACCTACATGTAGGGTGGCTCTTCATATCTCATGTGACTCAACCTAGAAACTTCCTCACAGACATGTCTAGAGGTTTGTCTCCTAGGTGGTTCTAGATCTTGTCAAGTTGACAATATTATCCACTATATCTGTGGAGCTTCTATCTGCTTTAACTGCCAGAGGTGGCACCTTCTCTCAAAGAGGAATGGTGGTGGGAGAATCTCCTTTGGGGTTATAAATCCGGATGGTCATAGGCCCAGGAAAGCAAAGTACTTTATTGTATCTAACCACAACTGAGTGTTCTGGCCCACATCTAGATAGAGTAGAGGTTCATCCACTAAGTAAGTGTGTGGTGTAGGGACTTAAAAGGATGGGGCAAGAACCCATGGGTAGAAGGAGCAGAGGAGCTCTTACTGAGCTGGCACTCCAAGAGGAAGGGTTATTTGGAGATCACCTCTAGCGGAACATTCTGAGAACTGGAACCAGCTCCAAGAATCCCTGTGGAGAGGGAGCCTGTGGCAAAAGTTAAGCTTGCAGGAAACTGGAACTCTCACTGTCAGGAGCAAGGACCCGAAAAGTGACATATGTCATGTACATTCAGTAGAGGGCCCTCTCACACTTGGCCCTTGGGCTCTGACAGCCTTTATGGATAAAGTGGCATTTGACTCAGACTCTGAAACTTTAAGTAACAAAGAGGGTGCTTTGGAGGAACATGGCTCAGGGTCAACAGAGGTAGGACAGGGTGCTGCTCTTCAGAAGAGTGTAGGCTGTTCTTACAAGAGTCAGGAGGTCAAGATTGGCCCAGAAAGATGAATAAAGTTGGTTAAATTAGTTGGTTTTGCTATGTGTTGGACACAGTGCCAAGGACCTTACATTGTTTAACTCTTACCACATTATTCTTGTTTTACAGAGAAGAAAACAGATGTTTAGAGAAGTTGAGAAATTTGCCAAGATGTCACCATGGTAGGTGTCAGCACTGAGCTACAAATTCCAAAGGCCGCAGCTGGAACAAGAATAACATCGTCCTTGGAATTCTCGTACTTGGAGCCTGGCCCTTGAGGAGAGGTAGTCAGGAGCCCTGGAAGGTTTAGAATAAGAAGCAGAAAGAATGATGTTCAGGACTCAACTCTAGGCTTATGGCAACAGGGAAAGCATGGGATCATGTATTAGTTGTTTTCTTCGCTGATGTGACCAGATACCTGATGTAACAGCCTAAAGGAAGAAATACTTGTTAATGTTTTGCCTTATAGTTTCAGTGACTTCAGTCTACAGTCCTTGGTGCTGTTGACTGCAGGCCCGTGGAGAGGCAGACCTTTATAGTGGGAGGAAGAGAGTATAGTATAGACCCTTATAGTACAGAGGAAAGAGTGTTGACTTCATGGTGGATCAGCCATGAGCTATATCCTTCCAAGGTTTGCTTCCAGTGACCTACTTCCTCCAGCTGAGCTCTGCCTATTAAACTTACCCTGTGTCTTTTCTTCAGACCTTGCTACATATTCAGGGAAGAACAGAAGTGAAGCTAGTCTGCATCCTGGCTTCTGAGATGGGGTAAGCTATAAATTTGGAGATTTGGGCTGAGTAACTACTGATCACTAATGATTTCTGCCAGTGCTCGAAGGTGTTGTGACTCACGTTTTATGTACCATCAGCTATATCTCAGCAGAGAGCTGCCAGAAAGTTAATTTCTTTTTTCCTTTTTTTAAAATGCCCTAAGATATTCGTGAAACATGAAGACCATGAATATGGATGAAAGATAGCATAAAGAGACTCCATGTTCAGGAACAATGGTCCCAATTACTTTAAATTTTTTTCTTTTTTCTCTTATCATGCTAATTCTTTCAGACAATGAAAACAAGGCAGCTTCCGGTCCTCTGGCGGTTGGGGGGGGGAACAGGGCTCTCATGCTGCAGTTCTCAACCTTCCTAAGCCTCTTATGGAGAATTCTCACCCTTCCTGACCCTGCGACCCCTTAATACAGTTCCTCATACTGTGGTGACCTCTAACCACAAAGCTATTATGTTGCTCCTTTATACTGTAATTGTGCTATTGTTATGAATCAAAATGTAAACATCTGTGTTTTCAGGTGGTACTAGGCAACCGCTGTAAAAGGGTCATTCAACCCCCGGAAGGGTCACAACCCACATGCAGAGAAGCTGCTGCTCTTCTGTGAGATGGACCAGTCCTCAGGGGTCTGCCAGACAAACCTGTACTCTTTGCAGAAGCTTCTCAAGCAAGAAAGTCTTGCATGAGACAGGATTAACTGCCTTCCTGATCTTTTCCTTTGCTCCATTTTGGCACACATTTATCACCCCCCCATCTTTCTGGTGTTGCTACTGGTTGTTTGTGCTTGAATGGAAGGAGGGGATGTGCTGCTACTTGAACGAATGCCCCACAAAACACACAAATGTGGCAGTCATTTATCAGCCATTACCATTCAGGTGCTCGTTATGATAATCATCAAGTAATGATGCTCTGCGTAGCTGCTGAAGCCTGAATAGAAATCAGGTTGTCTGTGCTGACAAAAGGCTAAAACTGGATCGTGTGCCCATCTTCCAAGTTTACTGTGAAGGTTGTTAGGATGTGTGTCTTCATGGTCTATTCATTAAAGCGGATTTGGCTTTGAGTTTCTTTAGTAATTCATGGTTGAATGTACATCTCCGCACTCATTATATGTTTCCAGGGACACGACCAGGTTTGTGATAGACAAAACAACTAACTTGTTGATACCCACAGTTGCTGGAACAGATAACAGTGCAACAGCAATAAAACTGGTTTTGAATTTCATTACAGGCTGTCATTGTAGTCCACATAGGCACGGCCCACACCACAGATTTCTGGCTGCAGCTCTGGCAGCTGGGCCTTGGACGAAAATATTTTATGCTTTAAAAGAGTGATTTTTATTTTATGTGCATTGGTGTTTTGCCTGTGTGAGGGTGTTAGAGCCCCTAGAACTGGAGCTACAGACAGTTGTGAGTTGCCATGTAGGTGCTGAGAATTGAACCTAGGTCCTCTAGAAGAGTAGCCAGATCTCTTAACAAGTGAGCCACCTCTCCAACTCCCCTTCCCCACCTAATGTTGTGATCTACAATGTTCACACTTGAGAATCACACAATTCAGTTACACACACACACACACACAATAATAAGGAACCATAACAATTCTTAGTGGCTTTTCCCTTGCTGTGATAGAATATTCCGATATAAAGCAACTTGGGGGAGGAAAGCATTCATTTTATCTTGTATTTCCAGGCCACAGCCCATCGCTGAAGGAAGTCTTGGCAGGATCTCAAGGTAGGGATGTGAAGATGGGGCTGCTTGCTATTCTACACAGCATGACCTTTAATACGGAAAATCATTCATCACCAAGGAAGTCCAGTGGGAATCATGGAGGATGCTGCTTGAGGCTTGTTTGTTCGGAGACACATGTTTAGCTAGCATCTTCTCAGGGAATGTTGCCACCCGCAGGGGACTGGACCTTCGTACATCAATTAACAGTGAGGACAATACCCCACAGGACCAGGATCTATCCCTGGCGCATGAGCTGGCTCTTTAGAACACATTCCCTGTGGTGGATGTCTTGCTCAGCCTTGATGCGCTTGGGGGAGGGGGCAGGGGGAGGGACTTGGTTCTGCCTCAACTAATGCGCCAGACTTTGTTGACTCCTCATGGGAGGCCTTAGCCTTTCTGAGGAGTGGATGGAGGGTGGGTTGGGGGGTGTTGAGGGGGAGGGAGGTGTGGGGGTAGGGGGAACTGTGGTTGGTATGTAAAATGAGTAAAAAATTTTTAAAAAAGATAATACCCCCACAGACATGCCCATTGACTACTCTTGTTTGGGAAATCCCTCAATTGAGACTCCCTTCTCAGGTGACTTTAGGCTGAGTTGAGAGCTAAGATCAACTAAAACATAATGTTTCAAGTTTGTTTATCATTTTGTGTTGGGCTGTATTCATAGGTATCCTAGGTTATGTAAGGACCTCGGGGTGGGGGCATGCCAGCCGGAGATCTTCCTATTGGCTGATCCAGCTACAAAATCAAACCTCTTTATCTAGTGAGTGAGAAGTCCCAACAAGCACTCCAAATCCAAGGTCTCAGGACTCCAAGGGGACATCTGGTCTAACTCCTTATAGAGTTGATTAGGAGCTAAGTCTCAGGAGGGAGGTTTGTCCCAGGGCACACAGGCCATGACAGTTCAGGGGCAATGATTTCCGCTTCAGTTCTTTCTTATACTGCTTTTCTGATTTTACAAACCATTAGTCTTATGTTTAAAAAACCTACTAATACATAAAGGTTTAAGGAAGACACAGATCTTTAGCTTTACAATAACATTGCTGAGAGTTCCTGTAAGACCAGGATCATTTCGGATGCCATGAGTAATAAAGTAGATGATCAGAAGGGAATGACTGGCAGGGAACTGAATAGCAAATACCTGGTGGTTGGTAGGTTATTAGGTAGGCACACACGCACATACACCTGTACACACACAACAGGTAAGCAAGCGAGAGGATTTACCTTCGAGGAAAACTTTACAGCAAGGTTATTGGCTTTTATCCTATTACCTGTGGGATTCTGGGAGAGGAGAAAGGACAGATACTGGGGGGATTCATATATGTTAACCTGCTACACGAGAGTTGTGTTTGGGGCTTCCTATTATTTCACTTTAACTTTTAGTAATATGTAAGAGATGGGAGGCATTCTGTTTTATGCAGAGAAACTTAGGTGTCAAGAGATGAGCTTATCCCACCTGAATTCCAGCAATGTGCCTGCAGTGGGTGCTCTTGGGGTGCAATATTATGGGAGGAATGTATGTTCTCACCCACTCCCTGTCCCCAGGTCAGACTTAAATGACAGAAAGGGGTTGTCAAGTGTAGCTGTGCTTATTCCCAATCTCTGGGGTTTGGTCAGAGTTTTCCTGACTGTCCTCACAACCCATGGGAATTGTAATGCTGCAGAGACAGAGCTAGTATCCCACCTTCTGTACTTCACAGAGAGCCCAGCCAGCTTCTAAAGCTATAAGTGGATGAATGTGTAAATGGGCGGGGGAGTAAGTGCTGGAAGAAATGAGACCTCCTTCTCTCTGCCTTGGAGTTGTTCTACAAATGTTTGTGTTTGGGGCTTCCCTCTTCCCCTTCCTGGCGGCATGCTCACTTTCTTTGGGGGTAATGAGCTTTTCTTGAATGGGACAAGTCTCATGGTAGCCCAAATAGGTTCCCAGATCTGGAATAAAATCTTGTCCAGGGGAATAAATCAAAATCAGCCTGGACTCTGCTATGCAGAAATAGTCTGGGACAAGGTTATCTGTGTATATTGGATACACACAGTTTCAGACTCTTTCATTCTATTGGAATGGTCGGAGGCTATGCACCACATACCAAGGCCATGCTGATATTTGATGCAAATACATCAACACATTACCAGCCATGGAAGCCTCTACATACTCGACTGCCTTCTCCCAGCATCCATGTATTTTTTTTGGGGGGGGGAACCTAGACTAGTGAATAAAATGGAGATGATGAATAATTGCAACCCCTGCATCTTTTGAGTTTTTAATGGTAGTGGTGTTTTTATGTGGCTCTCTCTGGAATACAATATTGTGTCTGACTTGCTGCTTTGGATGGGAGAGGCTCTTCTAGAGTGTTCCAAATATTCTTCCCTATTCTGTAGCTTTTAGCCCATAGGATATTAAACCAGTGTAGAGGTTATGCTATCAACTGAGTTCATTCTAATTATCTGGGGACCATAAAATGGATACCAAGAAAGATCATGGAACCAATAAGCCAATTGTGAGTTGAATGTGTTCAGGATTTGATGGATTATCTGGCTACCATAAATCCCAATTATAACAGTCAAGAGCTTGATGTCTGTGATTGATGATTGATGTCTTAGTTAGGGTCTCTATTGCTGTGGTGAATCACCATGACCAAAATCAGCTTGGAAGGAAAGTGTCTATAAGACTAAAGAGGAAGATGCACCAGCATTTCTTTTCTTCTGTTTCCCGATCCATTAAGATGTAGACAAACAGTCTTATGTACAGGCAGGAGTTAGCTATTTCTATGCCTTTCCTGCAATGGTGAACTGTATCTCCTGAAGTGTGAGCTAAAATAAGCCTCTTGTCCCTTAAGTTACTTATGTTGGGTATTTTGTCATAGCACCAAAAAAAAGCAGTGCTGGGTTTGAACCTCAGCTTGATTTACTCTTTGGCCACAGATCAGAGACATTCATGCCCAGGAAGATCTTCTGGCTTGGCACAATGACTTTAAATTGTCAACTTCTGGGTTTAAAAATAATTAAAAATATTTTATTCAAATTATATGTATACATGTGTGTCTCTGTGTGTGGGTAATGTTTACATAAGTGTAAGTACCTGTGAAGGCCAGAGGGGGCATCAGATCACTGGGTGGTAGAGTTACATACAAGCAGCTGTGAGCTTCCCGTCATGGGTGCTGGAAACCAAACTCAGGTCTTCTCCAAGAGCAACAAGTATTCTTCACACTGAGCAACCACTGAGAACCTTCTGGATTTCTTTTAAAGCAACAGTAAGGTCAACAGTGTTCCAGTGTTGTGGGTACTATTTCCTCCTTATTTCTGAAATACCTTGCACCATCGAGGGTTGGTCCACTTTCTACTCCAGGGCCAGCAGAAAGATGTTTATGAGCTATCCTGTTAGCTGTGCTCAGAGTTATCTGAGCGTCATTACTGTTCAGTATGGAACTCCCGTACCAGCCATGGGAGTCTGCCGAGTTTTCTGAGCATCATTACTGTTCAGGATGGAGCTCCCATACCAGCCGTGGGAGTCTGCCTCAGAATTTCCCTTCTTGGATCATTCTTGGCTCCACTGGTTTCAAGTTGTGCTTCAGAGAACACATTGAAAGTTAGTGTATGGGGTGTGTAAGCGAAAGTGTTCATGGATCAACAGCTATTGGAGGAAGCAGGTGGATAGGTGCTGGGAGGAGTTGGCTGTGATCCACGGCTGCTGAGGCTCCGAGTTACTCTGCTGGGACATGTTGGGGAATATTATTTTTAGATGTGTGACTTTTGTTTACGCTACATTTGCTTAACTCTGTAAAGCTGTGATTCTTTGCCTGTCTAAAACACCTGATGGTCCTAATAAAGAGCTGAATGGCCAATAGTGAGAGACAGGAGCAAGGATAGGCGGGGTTAGCAGGTTGAGAGTATAAATAGGAGGAGAAATCTGAGAGGAGAATGAGGAGCAAGAGAACAAGAGATGGACGACATCAGGGGCCAACCACACAGCTACACAGCAAGCCATGGACAAAGAAGTAAGGAAAGGTATACAAAAAAGAGAAATATAAAAACCCAGAGATGAAATGCAGTTGGGATAATATAAGTTAAGAAAAGTTGTCAAGAAACAAGCCAAGCTAAGGCCAGGCATTCATAGCTAGGAATAAGCCTCCATGTGTGATTTATTTGGGAACTGGGTGGCAGGCCAAAAACATCAAACATCACACAACAGGAAATGCAACAAAATGTACCTTTTAAAAAATCAAACCATTAAGTGTAGCATGATTACTCAGAGACAGAAATCGGTAATCAACCTGAAGTCAGAAAAGCAAAACAGCCAGCCACGGGCTTTTCAACCTCAGTTCAAAAATGGTGATCCTCCCTCCAGGAAACTTAAGAAAGAGACTGTGTGTGAGAGCTGTCTCCTTCTGTTTTATATTTCTCTAGTACTGGGATTAAAGGCATGCACCACTACTGCCTGGTTTCTATGGCAAACTAGTGTGGCTACTGAGATTAAAGGTGTGTGTCACCACTGCCTGCTCTGTAAGGATAATCAGTGCGAATTTTACTCTCTGAACTTCAGGCAAGCTTTACTTATTAAAATGCAAATGAAATATCACTACAATTAAGTGAAACAAAACTTCATTTTAAAAAGTTATAAAGAAGTCAGTTGGCAGAAATTAAAATTCCTCCAGGGCCATCACTTCTTCAAATGAAAATATACGCTCATGTTTTATTTCTGCATAGAAACTGTGCCCCTATGCATTAGACAGTCACATCAGAAGATGAGCTCAGCGTGGGGCTCAGGATCCTTCCTCACAGCCTCCCAAAGAAGGAAAACCTTTTGCTTTGTCAAAATACTTGGAATTGTGCGGCCATGTTCTTGAGATCTTCGGATGAGCCCTCAGATTTGTCCTGAGCCAGCTTTTTATTTCCTGGCACCAGACAGTGTCTTGAAGCAGGCTGTCTCTAGAAGGGACAGATCTGTGGAGGAACTAGCTTTCCATCTACTTACTGTGGGCGTCAAAGGAGTCGACAGCCGATGCGGTCCTCTTCTCTGATCTGGGTGCCATTGCAACTGTCTTCTCACCTCAACTAACACGTTCAAAATTATTCTCCACAGACATGCCCACAGGTCAACCTGATTCAGGTAATTCCTCACTGATTCTCTTCCCACATTATTCTAGATTTTTTTCAAGTTGACAAAAATCAGCCCTCAAGATGTTTTGCCTAAACAGTTTCTTTTTTGTGCTGTTATGAATAGTTTTTAATTTTAATCCATATGTCTGTTTTTATTGCATATATAATAGGGAACTATAATTGACTTTTGCTTATCTTTTATCTGTTAGTTGTGAAACCTGCTCAGTTCTAAGAGGTTTTAGTAGGGTTATTTCTGTAGTCATCCGCATTGATAATCTTGTCATTTGCAATTGTGGATTGTTTGAATCTTTCTGTTTTGGTCTATGTGAATTTTCTTACCCCTTATTTCCTTTTTGAACTTCTCCACCAATACTGAACAGAGTTCCAAGACTGAACATCCTCGCATCGTTCCTAACATGACTTCTCTGTAGATATTCTCCATCAATTCAAGAACTTTCCCTGTGCTTACTTTTCCTAAGTCTTAGTTACTTTTCTACTGCTGTGATAAAACACCATGAACAGAGCAATTTGTAAATAAAATGTTGGATTTGGCCGACAGTTTTAGAGGAATAGAATCTATGCGGGAACGTTCAATGGTTAGTTTTTTTTGCCAACTTGATATAAACTACAGTCTCCTGGGAAAAGGGAACACCAATTAAGGACAAATTAAGGAATTGTCTCCATCAGATTTGCTTATAGGGATGTCAATAGGGTAATTTTCTTGATTAATGATTGATGTGGGAGGGTACAGCCCACTCTGGGTGGTACCATCCCTGTGCATGTGGGCCTAAGAAGGGTAGGTGAACAAGCCAGAGGGCTCCATCACACAGTGTTCCTCTGTGGTTTCTCTTTGAAGTTGTTGCCTTGAGTTCCTCTGATGGACTGTATACTGTCCTGCACAAGTTGGTTTGGTCAGTGTTTTATCACAGAAACAAAAGGAGAACCAGGACAGAAATTGGTAACAGAATGTGGTATTTTATTATGATAGATCTGAACATGCTGTTTTGGGGAGGATTGTGGAAGGGTTTTGGAACTTTGAATTGGAAAAGCCTTTGAGTGCTCAGAACTTAATGAGCTAGTCTCTAGAAGTTTGGAAGATAAGAAATGTTGGGAGAAATGTCTATTATGGAGGTCTGGCTTACAAAGTTTCAGAGGGAAGTTTGGGAGTCCTTCACTGACTCTAGTGGGGCTGTTCATATGATATTTTGTAATCATAATCTGTGGTTTTAGTCAGCGGGGCCTAAAGAATCAGCTGTGATTAACAAGAGACCAGAATCACTGAGGCAACATTTTCTGAGTATTTCCTCAGGCTCAGCACACAGAAGCTGTTGTCCAATGGTGTGTGTGTGTGTGTGTGTAACTGTATCTTTAATTGGAAGGCAAACTTGATAATGTGTAAGAGTCTCCCATATGGTCCTGGTTTTGAAGGTATGAAGGGGCCATATAAAATAGTTGAGGTTTGGCAGTGTGAGAGACCAGGAGGGGCTGTTGGTGAGGTGCAGTCTTTGATGCATTGGTGACCCCAGGATTCAAGAGATCATGGTGAGAAACTGAGGCTACCATGAGAGGCCAGGAAAGGTAAAGTCTCAGTTGCAGTGAAAACCACATGATATACAGTATAGCAGGACCATGGTATGTATTCCAAAGTCAGTGACTGGTGTTGGATAGAGAAGGTCCAAGACTGCTGGGCAAGCTGTATGTGTTTCGGATGCCAAAGCTGAAGAGGCAATACTGTCCAAGTCCTCTGGAGTCTAAAAGATCATGAATAAGTCTCAAACTTCAGATACTGAGCTGTTTGCATGGTTAGATTTTGCTTTTGCTTTGATCTGATCATAACTGTGACCTGATTCTTCTTTCTTGGAATAAGAACGTCTGACCTGCTTTTTACTTTGTAGGAACCCTCAGTTGAGACACTGTATATTTATACAAACCTTAAGCTTTTACAGTGTTTGAAAGTTTTAAAAGACTGTGGTACTTTTGAAGTTATACTATGTTTTATATTGTGATATTAATATGAGATCTTGGGGATAAACAAAAAAGAACTAGTTATAATTTAATAGTGATGTGTTTGTGTGTCAAATTGACGAATTGTCTACTGTGTTGGTTATTTTTTTGTCAAGTTCACACAAATTAGAGTCACTTGGGGAAAAGGAACCTCAGTTAAGGAATCACCTCAATCATATTGGCCTGTGGAGAGGTCTGTGAGACATTTTATTGATTAATGATTGAAGGAGGGCCCAGTCCACTGTGCTGTCCCCAAGAAGGTGGTCCCAGATCATATAAGGAAAGTAGCTGAGTAAGCCTGAGGGAGCAAACCAGTAAGAAGCATTCTTCTGTGGTTACTGCTTGAAGCTCTTGCCTTGACTTTATGCCTTGGTTTCTCTTAATGATGAATTGCAACATGTAATCAAGAAGAAACCCTCCCCCACACCAAGTTGTCATCTTGCTCTGGGAATCCCCTATCCCAGATTCCCTTATCCAGTGCTTCTCTTTTTATGTACAAAATGACATGATGATGAAATTATTCTTATCTGGAATAATGAAATGTATTGATTGGCTTTTAAATATTGAACCAGACTTGCAGCCTTGGAGCTATTCCTATTTTGTCAAATTTTTGCTTCTGTAGTCATGAGGAATATTGGTCTCCACATTAAAAAAATGTCTTTTTCTGATTATGGTATCAAAGTAATACTAATTATGTACAATTAACTGGAAAATGTTAGTTATCTTCTTTTTTAAAAGAAGGTTTTATATAGGGTTGGTATAAATTCTTTAGATATGTTATAGAGGTCTCCAGTGAGACTCTTTGGGTGGGGGATTAGTAGGGGGGGTTGAAAAATTGCAAACTAAATCCTTCACAGTGAAGAGCTATTCAAATTACTGATTTTATACTAGGTGAATGTGGTAACTTTTGTTTTGGGGAATCCTGTTTCATCCAACTTGTGAATGTTATGTGTGCGGACTATTTCTATATTAACCGTTTGATGTCTGCAGGGTCTATAGTGATGCATCCTGCTATATGTCGTATCTTTTTTGTGTCAGTCTTGCTAGGTTTTTATACATTTTAGTGATCTCTTCCAAGTATCAGCTCTTTGTTTTATTAATTTCTTACTGTTTTGTACTCATTTTAACCATTTTTTGCTGTAATCTTTATTACCTTTATTCTACCCGTGGATTATTTTGCTTTCCCTTAATATTTTGATCCTTAGGATGTGTACTTAGATGATTAATGAAAGTATTTTCTTTTTTCCAATGTTGGTGTTTTGTGCCATGAACTTTTCTTCCTTTTCAGTTGACTGTTTTTTTATTTGAAATTTCCTTTGATTAACGGATCATTTCGAAGTGTTTTGTTTGGGTTTTAAGATTAGATACTTCCTCATTATATATTATTGTTTGATTTCATTGTTATCAGAGAACACATTCTCTAATGTGTGTTTAAATTTCTTGAGGTCAGTTTAATGACCTATCTTGATATATGGCTACTAGACACTTGAAAAAAAAATAGATTTGCATTTGGGTGAAAGGCTGTGTAAATGTTCCTTTCATCCTGTTGGTTGAAGATGCTGAGTTTTTCTATTTCTTTGCTAATTTCCTGTCTAGATGTTCTCTCAGTTGTTGAGAGGGGATATTATAACACACCCATGGATGTACTTCTTAGGCATTCTTTATAGCTTTATTGTTTGGTGTGTGTATATTTAGGATTGCTTTGTGTTTTTAGAGGAAATGATCTTTTTATCAACTTGTAATACCACTTCTGTTTCTGATTATTGTCTCACCTATGAAATCTATTTTACCTGATATTAATTTAGCCATTCCTACTGTTATTTGATTGATGTTTGTATCATGTATTTTCCTATCCTTCTACTTTCAACATGACTACATTATAGTTTTAAGTGAGCTTGTGATATATAAGTTGATGTTCTGGACTGAATGTTTGTGTCCTTTCTCAAACCCATATGTGAAAATTTTAACTCCTATTGGGATAGTATTTATGTGAATCTTGGGAAGTAGAACTCTTGTAATGAGATTGGAGATTGTATTAGGTACCTTTCTTCTTGTAACAAAGTTTCTTACAGAAACAAATTAAGGAATGAAGGTTTTGTTTTGGAGCATGGTTTTAGAGGGTACAGCCAATCATGGAAGTGAAAGTTTGGCAGAGTTCAAGGTAGCTGGAGTGTGTGACTAAGGCTTTTTACATCTTGGTAGGTCAGGAAGCAGAAAAGAAGACATTTACTAGCTAGGATCCATGTCCCAAAGATTCTACAACCTCCCAAGACCATGCCACTGGAAGAGGACCAAGTGTTCAAACTCATGAGCCTGAGGAGGATATTTCACTTTTTACTGCTTAGTTTTATGTCAGCTTGGCACAAGCTTAAGTTATCTGAGAGCAGGGAACCTCAGTTTAAAAAAAGTACCTCCATAAGATTAGGTTGCAAGCAAACTTGTAGGGCATTTTCTAAATTAGTGATTGATGGAGGAAGGCCCAGCCCACTGTGGATGGTGCTATCCCTGGGCTGGTGGTCCTGGGTTCTATAAGAAAGCAGAGTAAGCAAGCCATGGGAAACAAGCCAGTACTCAGCACCCCTCTATGGCCTTTGTATCAGCTCCTGCCTCCAAGTTCCTGCCCTGTCTGAGTTTCTGTTCTGGCTTCTTCAATGATGGACAGCAATGCAGAAGTATAAGTCAAATAAACCCTTTCCTCCCCAACTTGCTTTTTTGTCATGGCGTTTTGTTGCAGCAATAGAGGCCCTAACTAAGTCATACTTGTAAACTGTAATATTTTACTCCTGTAACTATTCCACATATGATACAAAATGTTTTTAGCTCAATTTCAGGATTCACCTAAATCTTAATGGTCTTGATTGATACTGCCTTAAAGTCTAGGAACATGGTTGTATCATCTAAACTACAACAAGTTTGATTGTTCTCCCTTAGCATACATGGATTCTTGGACCATCTCCACTAGGTTGGTAGACATATAGGCATCTCTTGTGTCCTAGGGTGTCTGTTTTTATTTAAACCTCACCCTCATAGCTTTATACCTTGTTCCATGAGGCCATCTTTTCAGAGAGTCTAATCCTGGTACATACTGCCTGGCCCCATGGGCCTTTCTCAAATTTTGGTGCAAGCTTCTATAACCTGATCACTCTTGCAGGTTGCATGCCTGAAAAGCCAACACCATACAAACAATGCTAAGTCATGCTGCTGGCTTGAGATACAGCTGCATTCTTACGGATCATGGCTACAGCATCTGCTGAGTCCTTGAAAAGATGAGTGAAGAAAAGAACTTCCCTAGGTAGTCCTGTCTGAGCAGTACATCTATGTGGACCACCACTTTTCAAATGAAAAATCATTAAAGCAGATTTTAGTTTTATACCTACAATGTTTTGTAGGTGGGATCTTGACTCCAAGGTATCTTCCTATTCTCTCAAAGTGTGCTGTTTCTTTGTAAAGATGCTAATCTCTTCCTTTACCATTACTTTACCTACATCTGCAACCTCCAATGTCCTCATGCTCCTTGCCTTGCCACATTTTTCACATCTTTACGCTCTACTGTTTGCTTTGAATTCACTCTGAAAATCTGACTAAAGGCAGCAGCAATAACCATGCTATACCTAAGCCAGGAAGAGGGCCCTTACCAGAGCTCAGCTATGTTGGCATGCTGATTTTAGACATTTTGCCTCCAGAACTGTTGTTGAGGCAACTCTGTCCATGGTGTTTTGTGTTAATAGTATAATCTAAGACATGAGTTATGAGTTTTCAGCTATTTCTTGCAAGATCTGTCTTCTAGTCAGGTGGTGGCGCACACCTTTAATCCCAGCACTCGGGAGGCAGAGATAGGCAGATCTCTGTGAGTTTGAGGCCAGCCTGGTCTACCAAGTGAGTTCCAGGACAGGCTCCAAAGCTACAGACCTGTCTCAAAAAACTGAAAAGGAAAAAAATCTGTCTTCCATTGTGAGTCACATCATTCAGTGTCATCAGTACTATACAAGGCCTGGCTGGAATAAAATGATTTCAAATGCAGAACTAAAACTCAGTTCTATAAGGGAATCAATCATGTTTAAACAAAATTACAAGGATCTTAAAAGCTCACTCTTGGGATCCATTAACATAGATGTTTATTAATATACTAAAAACAATACCCAAATGGCAGACCACAGCAATGCTGAGTAGGAACTTCCAGTTGTGGCATTTTGAGAATCTGCCACAGATGCAATTTCCTGTTGAGGGATCTGTGATATCTGAGTGACAAAGCCATTGACTTATCTAATAACTCTGTATTTATAATTGAAGTGGTGTGGGAGAATTGTCTGTAATCTGTCAATCATGTTTTAAATAAATGC
>LOJH01013433.1:9654-24823 GCA_001685095.1 Ellobius talpinus
TCTCTCTCTCTCTCTCTCTCTCTCTCTCTCTCTGTGTGTGTGTGTGTATGTATTTTTTCTAAGGACCATATTATCTTATACACTGAATAGAAATTAAATCAGAGACTCATGGGGATAAAGTAATTTTCATGTATGTGAAACAAACTCTAGTTTCTCATTTGAATGTAAAACAATGATTTTGTAGAAACTTAATTTTGAGAAGCCACACATCACACACAGATGCACACACACACAAACATACACACACACACTTGAAAAAATTAATCTTTTTCCTTACAAGCTAGACATTTAAGTAAGGTTGGATCTTAATTTATGAAAAAATTATGTTTCTACAGGTTGAATAAATAATTTACTTACAGATTTGTGTGAGCCCTATATCATATAATAAGTGTCCTGAGCATGCTGGGACATAAACAGGGATGATTATGGGTTGTGTCTTTTCTCCGTGTTAGAATTTCTTGAATAACAATGAGTTCACAAGGTTCAATACTGTCTATGGGGATAATATGCTAGATAAACCCACATACCAGGTAGTCTGACCCAAGAGAGGAGAATGCAGGTATGCAGGTTCTTTTATTCCAATCATAATTACTTACGTTAACTCTCAAATCACATAGCACATAGTACATGGTAAATCTCTCTATACTTACATATACGTGTTTAATAGAATGAATACAAGTTAAAGAATTCATAAATGGTCTGACAGAAACATGAAAAGGCTAAATTGATAAGATAAAAAGTCCATAACCAGCCATAGGGAAGACATAGTTGTTTTCAGGCTAAGTGAGAATCAGGGAAGAGACCAAAAGTGATCTCATCTCAACCATAAATACTCTGATATTTGATTTAAGGAGAAATGTGAAGAACTTTTCAACATGGTAAAAGGATGAAATAATAGAATAAAATGTTTATAGTTCCAGTTGCAGGGCTTTGGTAAGAGATAAAATTGTCACACAAGATATTGTTTTGTGTATGCTGGTTATTTCTCTCTTCTCAGGAAAAGATGATCACATTGACTCTCTCACCTTAAGCAACTTTAGGCTTGAATAAAGATGTATTCCTACCCCTGTGCCTAGAGGAGATAAATTATCACTGACTGAATTTTAGTCATATTGAATTTGAATTTGCTAGTAGGATTTTTGTGGTTTGTTGTTCAACACTGACTACATATCCCTTTGTCTCCCACAGAGAAATTTATACATTGTTTTTTTTAACAATGGAATGAACAATGTAGAGCAATGAGACTTTTCTCTATTTTTAGAGGGGCTCCATTTGTGCACTTGTTCGTCTCAGATTTTAGGGTAAGCCTTTCAGTCATAGAATCTGCAAGCATTCAAAAGAAAGCACCTTGCATTAAAAAAAAACGATGTTTTCCAGAGAGTCTGGTTATGTAAGCCTGGGCCAGTTTCTTAGTATGGGTTCTTTTGTTGTTGTTCGGAGCAGTAATTAATCAACAACAATTAATGGCTCACTGTAATGGCTACTCTTGGTTACCAATTTGAGTACATCTGGAATGGAGAGCACAACTCTGAGGTGGTTTTTTTCTAGGTTTGAAGTGGATGAATGCACTTCTAGTCTGGGCCTTTGAGACAGGAAGACACACCTTTAATATGAAAGACTATTAAGGACACAGAAGAAGGAAGCGTTTCCTCTTTACCAGCTTCCTTTTGCCTAGCTAGCAAGTCCATTCTTTTACTGGCATTAGAGCCTACTTATTAGGGATTCTGAGGTCTACTGAAGACCAGCTGAGGCATTCAGTGTTGTAGAATGAGCAACTTAGATTCTTGGACTTTCTGATCATAACCAGTCATTGTTAGTTGGGCTATAGCCAGTAAGTCATTCTAATATATATTTAGAAAGAAAGATTCATTCTTTAATTACTGTTATTCTAAAGAGCCCTGATTTATACACTCACCTTTTTCTTCTCAGAAATGACTTGATCCATATAATATAGTAGACTTTTATTTTGAGTATGCAATCACAATTTTAATTTTTGTGTATGTGTGTATGGCATATGTACATATAAATATAAGCCAGAGAAAGAATTTAGGTATCTTCTAATAATTTTTTTTGCATTTTTCCCATAAAATAAGGGCTCCACTAAACCTGGACTTCAATGTTTTAGCTAGACCAGAAACAAACAGGATCCAGTCATCTTCCTCTAGCTATCCTCCACCATCCTGGAGTAGAAGGAGCTCAAAGCTACACTGAGATTTTTAAGTATTACTGAGAATCAAATTCAGGTCTCCATATTTGTCCAAAATTCACTCTTATCAAGTGAAACATTTCCCCAGCCATTCTTTGGTTTTAGTTATGGGATTATAATTAATATATTAGTTAGAATTACTGTCTATAGGGGCAGTATACATAATCATATATTTAAAAAATTAAATTTAGAAGTCAGGAATTCCTCTTGTTTGCTTTGTTGATGATGATGTAATTCTTGTGATTTAGGGAGGGAGAGCCTTGCTCATAAATTCAAACCTCCTTAGGGCTATATACAGTTGACTGGATTGGAGAATAGATTAATAAAATTTAGAGCAAGCATGGAGGTGTTCTTGACAAAGTTCTGTAAATAGCCTGCATGTCAAATGTTAGCTTAGACCTATCAAAGACCAACTGCTGTGGTTTGGTGCCTGGGTATCTTTCCAGGGTATTGTTCTGTTTTCCTTTGCTTCTAAGATTCAATTTCAAGTCTGAATAAAGATTCCATTAAAAGTTTTTATCTCCTCCAACTGCTGTGATAAGTATCCAATATCTTAGTTTACTATCAATTATCAGCACCCATGCTGCTAATATATTTGTTTAGTAACTCTGTCAACTCTACTTAATTGTATCTGATGTTAACTACAGGACCCTCAGAAAATGTTATGATGATTATTTTTTGATTTTATCATATGTAGTTTCAAATATCTTTTAAGAATAGATTCTCTTTCCCTTATACATTTTCATGTATGACATTAAGTAAACATCAATCACTGGAAAAAATAGAAAGGGGGATTAATAGAAAGATGTTAACAAAGATATCTGTAACTTGCACTGTCTTGCTTGTTGTGATTTGAATAAGAATGACCCCAAAGGCTCATATATTTGGATGTTTATTCACCAGGTAGTGAAGCTATGAAAGGATTAGAATGAATGTGAGGTATAACCTTGTTAGAGGAAGGATGTCACTTGTGGTAGGCTTTGAGGTTTCAAAATAGCAAGCTAGGTCCAGGTCGTCCCACCCCTTCTTTCTCTCTCTATTACTGTGGATTAGGATACAGCTTTCAACTACTTTTCTAGCACTGTCTTCCATGCCTGAAATCATGTCCTTCCTGACCATGATGATGATGGATCAAGTTTCTGAAATTGGAAACAAGCCCCAAATTAAATGCTTTTTGAGTTTGTTTTTATTAATTTTTAAAATTTATTTTACATACCAATCACAGTTTCCCCTCCCTTTTCTCCTTCTGTTCCCTCCCCCTCACCTACTTTCTACCCCTACCATCCACTCCTCAGAAAAGGTAAGGCTTCTCATTTGAGTCTACAAAACATGGCATATCAGGATGAGGCAAGACCAGTCTCCTCCTGCTGCGTCAAGGCTGGGCAAGTCATCCTACTATAGGGACTAGGTTCCAAAAAGCCAACTCTTGTGCCAGGGACAGATCCTGGTACCAGTGCTGGGGGCCTCACAAACAGAACAAACTCTACAACTGGCACTCACATGCAGAGGGCCTAGTTCAATCCCATACAGGCTCCCTAGCTGTCGGTCCAGGGTCTGTGAGCTCTCATGCTCTAAGGTCAACAGTCTCCTTGGGTTTCCCCGTCATCATTTTGACCCCCTTGCTCACATATTTCCTCCTCCCTCTCTTCACCTCGACTCCCAGAGCTTTGCCTAGAGCTTGGCTATGTGATAGGAATATTTCTTAGAAGAGCTTCTTTGCCTATGCAAATAATTCCAATTAGACCAAATTAAACCAAATAAACAATGACCATGTTTAATGAAATGTTCCTGGGTGGCACCTGGAAAGCATGGAGAGGGAAAGAGATGAAAGGGGAGACCCCGTGAAACCCGGAGATCACATGTACATTCTCTGGGGCAGTTTAAGTAGCCTTTGGGGGTGGTTTTGACCTTCCCTGGGGAGGGGTCACCATTTGACGGGCTTTCTTGGAGGTAAGTTTGGACTAAGGCAGCTCCCAGGGGAGGGTCTTGAAAAGGAGTTCCTGCCCAGTATTCCAAAGATGGATGCCAGGGATTGGGATGAGGCCCCTGTCTATAACACTGTGGATCTGTGCATCTGCTTCCATCAGTTACTGAATGAATGTTTCTGTGGTCACAGGGTCTCTTCGCAGCAATAGAATTGTACATGATAAAACAATAATAATACTTTTTCATTCGTGTTTAAGTAGTAGATAGATAGAAATAAAAGAAAAGAGCAAGTCTGAAAGCCAGTTTTGATAGATTTGTTGCCAGTTGCCTTGTATGTCTGAGTAGCAGTCTCTGAACTGAGTCTACGGAAATCACATATTTCTAGAGCAGAGTGTTTCCTTTCTTCCAATTAAAGGGAAACGAAATCTCTCAGAAGTTCTCTGTGGATCAGTATAGTTGTTTCTATACATTGCTCTATATACATCAATTTCGTAGCCTCAAGGCCTCTAGGAGATTTGGGGTAAACATATTTATCTCTTAGTTAAACACATTTACTCAATCTGTGTTCAGAAGTTTTATAAATCAATTAATGAATCACCTTTTTATTTCAAGAAATATGTGAAGACAGAATACTGTGATTAGTGTTACAGGAAACCTGTTTGATCATAATGGGGTAAGAATTAGGTTTACTCAAGAAAAATCTTAAGAAAACACAGTGTGATCCAGAAAGAGAAGTAAGGTGTGAAAGAAGAAAGATGTGTTTGGAGATATTATCTGGCCAGGCTGATACAAAACCTCCAGAGTAAGAAGTCCTATATTGGCAGTCCTAGCTTGAATACCAGATGTTTATCATTGATTCCATATTTTTATTCACATATTTGCTTTGAAGAAAGAAAGAAAAATTGAAGAGACCACCTCCAATTTCAGAAATATTCTCAAGCTACTAAAAATTGGAAAAAAACTCCTGAGAATTATGAAATGTGATTGATCTTGAAGCCTATTAATTCTCCACAGTGAACTTGGAAAATCTTGGGTTGAATTCTTTGATAGCACCTTCATTGCCTAATTCCAATGACATATTTAAATTCCATTGAATTTCTACCTAATCTTTCTGCCTCTATATCTATCCCAGATGTCTGAAAGCATCTGAGTGGTGAACTATAACTGGAGCAAAACTAAGCCTTTATTGAACTTTCTCTAGTAATTCCATAAAAATCTTTAGACTTCCACCACCAAATCCTCATCTAGAAGCTGTTCCCCAAAGGCTTCAATTGAGTGGAGGCTTTAGTCATTGGCTTTGTTTGAATTTATTCTTTGTGCTCACTCTTTCAATATCTACACCATTCCATGCTCCTCTTTGTACCTAATTCTGAAATAACCTTGACTTTTTGGCTGTATTGTTCATAGATAAAATGTGCCCTTTTGAGTCTTTACTAGATTTTGTTGTTTTTATAACTTAGTCCCCACAGTAGGACATTATATTCTGACTTCAGGGAATTACCCTAATTATTAGTGATAACCCATTGAAAGCTACATACCACATTGAGGAGCTTCTTGAAATAAGTCTCTTCTTTTCTTTCTCTTCTGTTCTTCCTTCTTTCCCCTCTTTCTTTCTATCTACTTTTCCACGTGTGTGTGTGTGTGTGCAGTGTGCATGAGGAGGTGTGTGCATTCTTTTTTTCATGTCTGTAGATGCTTTGAGATTTCTATGGAGTGCAGTGAAGGTTTATGATCAATGGTTGATCTCAGGAATCATTCTTAAGCAGTCTTCTACGCTTTTCACTGATGCAGGATTTCTCAGTCAGATTTGGATCTCCCAAACGTGACTGGTCCCATCTACCTTCCTGCATGCTAGCTCACTACTCTCCAAACTGAACTACATTACCAGCAGAAATCCATTTGAAACTGTTTTAACCCTGAAAGAACTGAAAAACAATTTCATGGTTTTAAAGGTGAGTAGAGGAGAAAAGATTTGGCTAGCTTCTCATGGAGGTTTTTTTATCCTTGAAAATCATGTTTCTCTAATTTTCCACATGAGAAAAATAAACTAAAAAAACATAATGAAACAGTTGAAAGACAGTAAAAAAATAAAAGTTCTTCATACCATGTAACTAATTTTCCCCTTTCTTTCTATTGAAGGCGATCTAACATTCTTACTTGTTATAAATAAATATTTGGGTGGAAAAATTCAAGTTGACATTTTACCTGACTTGAACCAAATAACAGCTTGGAGCTAGAACCCCTGGGTTTTTGTATTAGTTTCATTAATAGCTTCCTGAGTTTGCATATTTAATAAAGAACAAGGCTTGGAACATTTAATGGCTTCCATTTAACAAGTAACACACTGTAGCACAGACAGAACAATCAAACATAATGATACTCCAAGGCTAGGGATGGCATCTCAAGCCTGGGACCCAAGGGGCCATCTCCAAGTTATTAGCCTAAGACCTAAGAGCCTAGCAGGCAGAAGCACAGTTGAACCTCTTCACTTTTTTCTCTGCCTTTTCTCACCTTACTGTCTCCTCATGACACAGTCTTACTTTCTAGGTGGGAGGCTACATTTGACTAGAACAAGAACTCAACAGAGCAAAGCGCCTGAATAATCTAATTCATTAAACCTATCTAGGAGGCAACAGAATTTGGTCTGCGGTACAGACGAGCTTCATTTGTCTTGAGACTCATGAGGTCAAAAATTCCAAGAGTTTCTACTGACTAAGATTGGTCAAGAATTACTGGAATTCTCTACTGGCCCATAGTCAAAAACTCTTAAGAACCTTCCAATAGCCCTGTGATCTTAAACGCTGGAATTTTTATGGCCTAAAACATATTTCTCTACTCATTAGGCCTATTTGGTCAAATCCAAGACTTAGACAGTGCTCCAAGCAGCTGAGTTTGACCAGTTTTTGCATTTGTCCCTCATCCATTCCAAAGTTTCTATAGAATTGAAACCAACGATTCCATTGTTTGTGTATCTGGCCACTTCTAATTACTTTATGACAATCTGCTGAAAGTATTTGATTTTGTATTTTCTGTTCTATTTCCCGATTGCTTTCATGAATACATACGGAAGCGAGTGGCTATTCATGAAAAAGAGAGACCCACACAACTGGAGCAGTTAATGACACCAATATACTTCCCCTACCACCACCTGGGAATTGGGGTTTTCTGTCAGAGACCTTCCTTAGTTTCATTAATAAAGAATTTAAGAGTTAATGGAAATGAGGAAATAGTGGTTCCAAGATATCGCTGATGAAAAGATTGTTTGCTTTTGTGTTTGAAGATGTAAAGACTAGTTAGCTAGAGGCTTCTGGAAGAGTCCAGACTGAACAGAGGCAAGAGAGAGAGGACGAGAAGAGAGAGAGAGAGAGAGAGAGAGAGACTAAAGACCAGGAAGCCAAGAAAGCATATGGCTGAAAGGGCTGGATTATATAGGAATCAGACAGCCTGCAGAAGGGAAGTGAAGCTGAAGGGCAGTCCTTGTGAGGGAGAGGTTAATGGTAGGGGGGATAGGATGAGAAATACTGGGAGGAGTCACAGGTATTCAGTGAGCCTTGTCCTGGGTTTCTTTGGGACCTGGCACGGACCGTATTTAAAACAGAAGTTGAAGGATAATTCCACTAGAGTTTAAAAAAGGAAGGCCCCACAGCTAGCAAGATGTAGATCTTGACCCACGCCTGGAAGAGGAAGGAAGAGCTGGGGAAGAAATAAAGTCATGTTGTTCTCGTTAGCCATGAGGTAAGCCACATGATCCAAAAGTGGTCACATGGTAAAGAAGGAAACTTTAGAGAAAGAGTGAAGCCCATAGTGTTATGGAAAGCATGCATAGCAAAGAGAAAGACAAAAAGAAAAAGTGACAAATTGCTTAGGAATTTGGAAAAGCAGGCTGGGCTGTAGCTTTGAAAGCATCTGTATTAGGGGCTGGGGTTTCTGGGAAGGAAATATACATTGTCTCATCAAAGGGAGAATTATTCCTCCAATCTCTTAAGCAAGGCTTAAGGTGAATCTACCTTACTCAGGGGATGTCATTTAGATAGGCAATTGATCTGTGCAACTGGAATGCTAGGTATCTACCTCCTCACCTAAACTGGCTGTGCTAGGCCCTTCCCTCCCAGCCAGAATTATTATGTAATTAGCTAGTAAAATTTCTTCCTCAGTCCTACTAAGATTAACACCTGGGGAAAAAAAGCGAGTTTAAGAAATAGAGAAATAACATGTAGAGTATCTAAATTTATGAAAAGTGTTACCTAAAATAGTGAAATAAACTAGAACAGATCGACAGCTGATTATGCAGAGATTAGAAGAAAGAACACAGTAGTAGTGCAGGATTGCCCACATTTCTAAGACAGAAAGCTATATTTTATATTTTTCCTTCTTTGCATATTTTTTCTTTTGCATCAGGAAGGCTTTACCAGATGCCATGGCTTTTTTACTCAACTTCTCTGAAGCCACAGGCCTCCTTTTACCTCACAGCTGCTTACTAAGCTTGCACGCTCTCTTCTCCCTTTGCCTTCTCTACCTCTTGCACCCAGACACTTAACCAAGGTTTACAGCATTGCTGCCCTGTTGTTATTCTCTCAAACTTTAATAAAACTCTCCTCAATCTTCCTATGACCCCATTTTAAAACTCTTTTATTAAGAAGACTAACCATCCCCAAAGCAAACCCTAGTTTCTCAAGTAACATAGAACATCCAACCTAAGGTCCCCCAAATTTCTCTGTTAATAAAGAAACCTTGGTTTAGAGAAATAATATATACAATAGGATGGAGTTGTAACTGGATAGGCAGAGATAAAAAATATTCTCAAGAGACAATTGTGCTGTGGAAAAATCTTTTTGCATAGTATAAATATGTATTACTCTCACTGGTTAATAAAGAATTGACTGGCTGATGGCTAGGCAGGATTTTCAAGGCAGAGAGAATGCTGAGAAGAAAAAGAGCAGAGTCTCAGAAATCTCCATGCAGACACAGAGGAAACAGTACATGTACAAAGCATACTGTGTAGCATGATTAATAAGACTCAGAGAGAGAGATTGGGGTTTAACCTAAAGTTCCAAAAAGCAAAACAGCCAGGCACTGGCTCTTACCTCTATTTTAATCCAAGATGTCGATCTTGACTCTGAGAATTTCAAACTGAGACGGTGTCTGAGAACTAACTGCTTTTCCTATTTTATAATCCTCTCTAGTTTTGGGATTAAGGATGTACACCACCACCACCTGGTTTCTGTGGTAAATTCGTCTGGCTATTGGGATGAAATGTATGTGTCATTGCTGCCTGGTCTGTAACACTGGCCAGGGTGACTGTTTTACTTTACTGACCTTCAGGGAATCTTTATTTCTTAAAATAAAAGTGAAATGCCACTACAGTACTGAAATAAGAAATAAGGTACCAAGTCACACGACAAAACACAGAGAACATATGTGTGAATTTAAGTTGGAAGAGCTAGTTAGTAACAAGCCTAAACCATCAGCTGAACGTTTATAATATATATTAAGTCGCTGTGTTATTTGGGAGCCAGTTGGTAGGACAAAGCTAAACAGCAGTCCCAAAGAAAAACCTCCACCTACATGTTTGTGTCTCTCATTCTTAAAATGCTTAAACAGTGGACTCCAAAGATATGATAATTACCCCAGGAATCTTGTGCCTGGAGAAGGAAAGGCTCTAATCAGAGTGGGACTTGTATGTTGAAAGAATGTTTTCTACAGTTCTAACAACCAGTCAGAATACTTTACAATATGAGACTGAACCCCAGACAGAGATGGGACAGTGTTGTGTCCCATTGACAGGGACTGCTTAGATATGCATATCCTTGACACTCTACGTAAACTGTAATCTCACTTAGGAGCCTGATGACAGACTAAGCCTGGTGGATTTTTTTTTTCCTTTTGGAATTCTTTGACCCTCTTGCCAAGGTGAACACACCAAAATAAATCTATTATTTCATACTTTCCATTATCAATACTGATCTTTTTTTAAAAATGAGGGTATCAATAATGTGTGGCCAAACATTGCTTGGTGCACAGACTGGGATTTCCAGGTTTGCTATCAGATAAATTAGAATCAGGGAAGCAGAATGAATAGGAAGACAATGCTAGTCAGACAATGACAATATGTTCTTTATTTCTTCATTTCTAAATTTAAAAATGAGCTCCAAGTGTGCATATTTCATCTTGGGACAGCATTTCCTGGGGAACTTACCTAGTGAATAATGTTTTAATTTCCACTACCTAGCTCTAGCTCTTGTTCTCAACATGGCAGAACTAGTGAGTTATTCATCCCCCATGTGATTGTGTCCTTCTACTGAGAACGTAGGTGTGTCAAGCATGAATTACTACTAAGGATGAACTTCAGTTTTCCTCTGGCCTTTTTGTGTCCAAGTGCAAATGTAGTGGAAAGAATAAGAACTTTCCAATTATGGTAAGATTTAGCTGAGGCAGGATCTGCAATAGCGAAGCCTGGAAAAGGAGGATGCTGCAGGTGTGTCTCTTGTAGGAGAATGTATCACAGAACAAGACCAAAATTTGGGGGAGTCCTGGTGTCATGTGCTTTAGGTACTGGGGAAATCAGAGTCTCCTTTTTTGGTTCTTAGTTTCATTAATGAGTGAATTGAATAGAGGCTCACATGGAAGCCTGAGGACAATTGTATTTAATTGAATTAAATACAATTTAATTTATTTAATTTATTTAATTGTATTTAATTGAATTAAAAGTGTTTAAATGAAAAATCACAAAGCAGGCATGCTATAAATCTGTGTAGCTGTCCAAAGGAGGTGAATGGCACAGAAAATAAAAAGCCAAAGCATTGGAGATAAGCTGGCATGGAAGTCAGCCATAATAAGTCGCCACATGACAAGAAGGAGAGCATTAGAAAAAGAGTAAAACCTAAAGCAATAAAAAAATTATGTTCAGAAAAAGATGGGAGGAAGAGAAAAGTTAAGCAAAAGTGAGTTTCAAGGCATCGATCTTCCATAAGAGATTGTGCTAGGGACAGGGATCCTAGAAAGGAAAAGTATGTCATCTGGAGGTGAACCTGCGTTTCTAGGGGTGGTCCACAGGTCCTTTCCTAAGGAGTGGTCCTTTGATTAGTACATTAACTTGCCCATCTGGATCAGCAATGCTATATCCCCATCTACAGAAAGAATCCATCCTTTATTTTACCATCTTGAGAGCACTGTTCACTTTGTGACACTAGTTGTCAGATTACAGCGACCTGAATTTACCTTATGGTATTGGGCATTTCTGGAAGAAAGACCACGCAGGCTGCTCTTTTATGAGATAACTGATAGTCTTATCAACAATATGTAAGTTTTGATATACATTTCCATACAAAGTAATCAAACAATCACATCTGACTGTAATGCTATAAGCAAGCATATTTTTATCGTACAGAGATAGATCTTGCACCTAAGTGTCAACAGTCATACCCATTTGCTTAGGCATGAATGTTGGGTGCTAAATGGCAACTTATTTTTCTTTATGGGCAAAAACCTTTCATAACAATGAGTTTTATCATTGATCCAATACAAGCTAAAATATCACTACACTGACCCAAGACTTGCAAGTTTCTCGAAAACACTAAAGTCAATTTGGTGATTCTTAACATTGATGTTTAAAATTAACTTAAGCTTTAGTTTAAAATAATGAGGCAAAATTGGGACTTGGCTGTGCACTAGCACAGGATTGATTGATTGATTTCTGAAAGTTGAGGAAGATGTGCATAATCCTGGCTATCCCTTTTGTTTCCTTTGGCATCTAGGATTCTTCCCTCCTGCAATGTGCCTGGCTCGGATAGAACTTTTACTGCATTAAATTGTATTTACTTCTCAGAATTCCTGAGCCTTGATACTAGGTTCTCTGTGGGAGATCGAAAAATATTAATTGATGGGGATGGTAACGAATACCAAATTTCTTTTGGCTGTCTGCTTTCTGACTTTAATCCAGCCATTTCCTTCTCTCTTCCCTGGGGGAACTGGCAATCTGTTTAAAGCATGTTTGCACTTTGGAATCAGGAGAAGCTAGCATAATTATCAGCTTCCAGTGACTCCCAGACTGTCAGTTAATTCTCAGGTCTTCCCATTTTCTCTACTCTACACACTGAGCTAAATTTCTATATAAATGAATTCCTCACCACCCTGGAAGATTTACTTCAGTGATGAAAGGATGGGAGTGCTCTCTGGTCTCTCTCCAAGTACACTCTTTTACAGATGCCTGAATTTATCCACCTGACTGTGACCATGAGAAATTAACTTGGTTAACTATCAAATCTGTCAATCGACATTTGGAATATTCCATTATTTGGGATTCAGTTTACTTTCCTGCAAAGTGATGGCTTTAGAGAGGAATGTGTCTGGTTTCTATCCTCTTAGACTAATTAAAAATGAAAAGTAAACAGATATGCATAAGTACTGCTTTTATAAGACCATTGATATCATTAATTGTACGAGATGATTAATGAAAAGGATGTTATAATCAACACATAATAAAACCTAAAGAAAGGATTTCTTTTTTAAAAAAAAATATTCATTTTGTATGCCAATTACAGTTCCCTCTCTCCTTCCTCTTGCTCTCCCCCACCCCACCTAAGATTCATTTCCTGTGTGGAGAATCATAAAATTAAAAATACATAGAGATCATCTATCTGTTCCCATTATGGATAAGCAATTGGAACTGTGCTATAAACATTTACATGCCTCTTGCCAGGAATTCCCACATCCAGAGATCTCCAATTTGCAGTTGTAAAGCATTGTATTACTTACCTTTCTCATTGCTGTGACACAGTGTTTCATCTTAAGGCAGAAAACATTATTGTGGATCACAGTTTGAGGTCTTTTTTTTTCTTTATGTTTTGGTTTTTTGAGACAGGGTTTCTATGTAGCTTTGGAGCCTGTCCTGAAACTAGCTCTTGTATACCAGGCTGCCCTCGAACTCAAAGAGTTCAAGTGCTGGGATTAAGGGCATGCACCACCACCCGCCTGGCTGAGGTCTTGTTCTTCACGGTAGTGCAGGAACAATGGTACATAGGAATGTAAACTACCTGGTCACATTGCATCTGTAGAGAGACAAATGTTTTTCCTTAGCTTGCCTTCTCCTTTCTGTTCAATCTAGGATCTTACCCCAATATGCCTGTCATTCACATTCAGACTGGACCTTTTCTTTTGAGCTAAATCTCTTTGGCAATAGATTTATAGGCACAATTAGAGATGATTATAAATGCAATCAGGTTGACAATAAATACTAGCCATCAAAATCAGAATCAGGTAATCCTCAAAGATGCGTTCTAGGTAATGCATCATTTTCTATCTTGCAGATCAGTTACTAAGTATTTGTAGAGTCATCATAGATCCTGAATAGGCATTAGCCATTAAAAGTTCCTGAATCCTTCCTGAGTGAGGCAACCCAGAAAGAGAAACATGGCATGTACTCATTCATAAAAGGATATTAGCTGTGAAATAAAGGATAACTATTCTATAATCCACAGACCCAGAGAGGCTAGGTAACAAGCATAGTTCAAAGCAGATGCCTCGGAAGAGGAAACAGATTTCCTGAGTGAACTGTGAGCAGGTGGGGATGGGAACATGAACAATCAGGTTGGTAGGGGAATTGAGGGAGTGTACTGAAAAAAACTACCAGAAATCTGGATCAAAGAAATCTCCCAGGAATCTGCAAGGATGACTCCAGCTAAGACTCCTAGTAATAGCGTGTACATAGCCTGAACTGGCCATCTCATGTGGCCAGGCAAGACTTCACATGGAAGAATTGGGAAACAACCCAACCACATAACTTTCAACCTACAGTCTGTCCTGCCTATGGGATGTGCTGGTGTTAGGATGGCCTAGAGATTAAGAGAGTGGCTAACCAATGACTGGTCTATCCCTAAACCCATGCAAGGAGAGTCAGCCTACCCCTGGTACTGCTTAGAGCACCAGGACTCACAGACAGGATGACCCAGAGACTTAGGATAGAAGAAAAAAAAACTTGGGAGAAAAAAAGCTAATATAATGATGCCTAATAATATTCTGTTGGACTCAGAGATTGGTGCCTATCTCAATTTTCATCAGAGAGGTTTCATCCAGTAACTCATGGAAACAGATGCAGACCCATAGACAAACATTAGGCAGAGGTCGCGAAATCTGCGGAAAAGGGGGAGAAAGGTTTGTAGAAACCAGAGGGGTAAAAGACACCATAAGAAAATGCACAGAATTAGCCAGATTGGATTCATAGGGCCTCACAAAGACTACCAGGGAGCCTGTGTAGGACTGACCTAGGCACTCTGTATGTGTATTACAGTTCTGTAGCTTGATCTTCTTTTGGGACTCCTAATAGTGGGAGCAGGAGCTGTCTCTGTAGTGACATTTCAATTGTATTTTAATAAATAAAGACTGCCTGAAGATCTGAGAGTAGAACGGTCCCACTAGTCAGCCTTACAGACCAGGTAAAGGTAATACACACCTTTAATCCCTGTAGCTACAATGTCATGCACCTTTAATCCCAGTAGCCACACTAGTTGCCCCAGAAACCGGGCATGCATGCCTTTAATCACGGTGTTGCACACCTTTAACCCTAGTCTTAGAGAGGATTATAAAATGAGAGGAAACAGCTCTCAACACACAGTCTCATTCTGAGATTCCTGGAGGCCGCATCTCCATTTCAGGCTGCAGTCGAGGTAAGAGCCAGTAGCTGTTTGCTTTTCAGATTTTCAGGCAGTCTTTAGTTATTAAAATACAATTGAAATGGCACTACACGTCTCTGATTCTTTTGCTGCTTTTCCAACCTTAATCCTCATGCTGGGTTGCTTTCCCAACCTTAATACACGGGGATGTGTTTAGTCTTACTTCAATTTTATGTTCCATGTGTGATTGATACTCATGGGAGACTTGCCCTGTCCTTAAAAGAAACAGAGGAGGCATAGATGGAGAACTAGAGACAGGGGTGGGGTAGGGTTAGGTACTGGGAAGAGAGAAAAGAAGGGAAACTGAAGTCAGGATCTTAGATAGATAGATGGATGGATGGATGGATGGATGGATGGATGGATGGATGGA
>LOJH01013434.1:0-28058 GCA_001685095.1 Ellobius talpinus
GGGACTAAAAGCAGGCCCGTGCTCCCCTATCACTACAGGGAACCAGTTTTATTTTTTTATTTTTTATTTTTTTACTGCTTTTACTGATGTCACACAATGTTGAGAACTCATTTACTCCTGCCTCTGAGGTTCCTGCATAGCCTGGCTGCCTTTCCTCCGCTGGTCCTTACCCAGTTCACCCCTGGACATCCCCGGCTTTACTATCACCTCAACATTTGCTTATGTCATAAGTGACCTGTTCCCAACCTTCCTAACGTGAGACCCTTTAATACAGTTCCTCGTGTTGTGGTGACTGCAATCATAAAGTTATTTCATTGCTACTTCATAGCTGTATTTTTTTTTCCAAGATAGGGTTTCTCTGTGTAACAGCCTTAGCTGTCCTGGAACTAGTTCTGTAGACCAGGCTGACCTCGAACTCACAGAGATCCGCCTACCTCTGTCTCCCATGCTGGGATTAAAGGTGTGAGCCACCACCCAGCATCATAACTGTAATTTTGCTGCTGTTATGAATCGTAATGTAAATATCTGATTTGTGACCCCCATAAGCTGAGAGCCACTGGTTTATGATCTTCATTTGTGCCCACTGTGCACCCTCCAGGGATCACTGTAATTTATAAGTCTTTGGACCGCTAGACGACTCCCCTAGGCCCATTGGGGGTGAGTGAGGTGGAGTTTAAGAATGTGGCTGCACACATAACCTGGACAGAGAAAATGAGAAGCCCCGGCTGCAGGCTCCGGAACAGCTAATGGGCTATCTTACCTTGACTGGGATGTTTTATTTGTTAAACTTTCCAAGATTTAATGTTTCTGCCGAATGCCAGGCTCTAACAAGGGTAGAGGGCTCTGCTGAAGGCTGGCTTCAGCCCTTCCAATAACCCATTAAAGGCTGCACCGGAAGCTCCTGTGTTTGCACTGGAAGCTCCTGTGTTTACACCGGAAGCTCCTGTATTTGCACCGGAAGCTCCTACATTTACACCAAGTGCAATGGTTGTGCTGTGAACTTGCACATGCAGACGAGACCTTCAAGTTCATGAACCCCAGGTACAGAGCAGAGCGGTGGCAGGTGGCAGGCAGACCGGTGAGTCATGCAGCAATGAGGTCCAGAGGGTGTCTGTAGGGCTGAACACATCTGTGTGAAGTTTTGCTGATTAAAGATGCTAACTTTTTCTTTCATGTTGTGTGATTTCATATTTAGTCACCATCAGACTTTGCAGCTATTGCTTTCCCATCATGGCCTTTGTCAGTGACTGTCCCCACAAATCAGAGTGAAAGCCCAAAGAAATTTCTTCGGTTTAAAAACAAAACAAAACAAAACACAACAGGGCATGCCTTTAACCATAGCGCTTGGGAGGCAGAGGCTGGCATCTCCGAGTTTGAAACCAGTCTAGTCTACATAGTGAATTCCAGGCCAGCCAAGGTCTACATAGTGAGACCCTGTCTCAGAAGAAACCATACACATAAAACGCAGCACCAGTTTGAGCATTAGCTTTTCAGCCAAAGTTACCCTGTTGAAGGTTTGTTTCCACCTTCTTACTAATTATGAGGGACACACCAGGCAGATAGACTTGAACATGAGCTGTAAGCACTAAGAGTCAGGTCAAGGTCATGAACATCAGGAAATACCTACAGGTCAAGGTCATGAACATCAGGACTAGAAGATGATGTACAAGTGTCCATTTATGAAGAGAAGGAATCCATTCACATCTGGAAGCTGAGGTCAAAGGATTGTGAGTTCTAGGCCAACCTGGGCTACATGATATGATCCTGTCCCATACACACAATTCCAAAAGTGAATGTGCTCTCGAGTGCACATATGTAAATGCCTCTCCATACCAGACATCTAGTAGTGTACTGAAGTCCCACTTCCAATATGTGTGATTCACAACTTGACACGACCGACCTGTGTATTCCAGAGACTCTTCCCCCGGATGGAATGATTATGTCATCTGTGGAAGGCTAGCTTCCAAAGCCGTCCTCTCGTAGGCTGTATTTCTTGCAACGGGAGGACAGCTGATCATATGTCACGGTGCTATTAATTCTGCATGCCCAGAACATCTAACGGCATCGGGCAAGGACAGCTGAGGCCTCACGCGGCGTGGCTGCTCTCTGGTTTCCACTGTACCTGTTTGTTTCCCTCCTCTCCCGGCAGCATTGATTGATGCGGTGGCGGAGAATGTTTGCTTTCCAGCTGGCAGATCTAATTGTAAATAAACAGCTGCTGGCTGCGTTCAGACAGTGATGATGTTGGCAGGTACATGAGCAGTGTGAGCGGGGATGATTTAAAGCCTGTGCGCGGAGTGCGGCTGGGAAAAGAACGGGAGGGAGGACGCTTAGGTCCAAAGTCCACCGCGGCTCACTGTACTGTACTGTGAAAGCTAAGTTATTAGAGCTTTGGTGGCGACTGAAGACTGGCTTGTGATACTGTAAGGGTTATGATTGTGTACAAGTTAAGAGAAATATGTAGGCTCTATATTATGTTAAAATGTTTTGTTCTTGAACAGAATCAGGTTATAGTGGTTTGAATAAGAATGGCTCCCATGGGGTAATTTATTTGAATGCTTAGTCATCAGGAGAGTGGTACTACTTAGAGGGATTAGGAGATGTGGCCTTGTTAGAGGGAGCGTGTCACTGGAGATGAGCTGTAACACATATGTCCCTCCCTCCCTCCCTCCCTCCTTCCCTCCCTCCTTCCTTCCTTCTTTTGATATTCTAAGATATTTTTCTTTCATCTGGATAAACAGATGCCTTTATTAGTTACTTTCTGTTGCTGAGATAAAAACACACTTGAGACAAACGGGTTAGGAAAGAAAGGGTTTATTCTGGCTTAGGGTTCCCGAGGGATAGAGTCCATCATGCCAAGGAAGGCATGGGGACAGGTAAGGAAAGTTTGGTGACAGGAGCAAAAATCCAGCCAACCACATTTACATTCTCATCCATGAAGCACAGAAAGAAACTTGGAAGTGGGATGAAGCTACAAGATCATCCCCTGTCTTGTGCTTCAAAAGTCTCCACTTTCCAGTTTCCACAGGCTGCCCAAACAGGGTCATAAAATGGGAGTCAGGTGATCAAATACATGAGCCTAAGAGGGACATTTCTCATGCAAATCACTACACTGTCCATCCTTGAAAAAAACTATTATTTACTTTTAGATAATGTTTTCTTTGTGTAACGAAATGCTACAGTATTGGGATAGATGTGTGTATGTGTGTATGAGTATACATATATAACACACATATGATGTAAATGTATATGATATAAATATATAATATAAAAATAATATATAATAAGCATAACTTCCTTTTGTTGAATTGATTCCTTTATCATTATACAGTGATATAGTGACCTTTTCTTTCATGATTGAAAATTGTGATAGAGGTAGAGTTACTCATGCTTTTTTTGTTTCCTTTACATTTTCCTTATCACATTTATCATTTTTCTAATCTATTCATTTGGGGGAAGGGAGTACGTTCCATAGTGTGCTGACAGAGGTCAAAGGGAAGTTTATGGGAGTCACTGAGTCCTGGGGATTGAACTCAGGTTATTAGGTTTAGCTGTGAGTCTCCTTACCCATGGAGTCATCTGGCCAGCCCTGGCTTTGGGTTTCTACTTGACAGGGTTTCTCTTCTTTCCTGTCTTGTCATTTGCATTTCATTTCTGTACCTACTGGAGAAAGGAGGTCCTGAAAGTGACTTATCGTTAGCTCTAGCTTTCTTTTGTAAGTCAATCCAGCTCATCTGTATATTTTAGTTGGGGGAGGAGCTAATCCATTTACAGTGAAGACTGTTAACAATGCTACAGGAATAGTATGTCTATTTTCTCCTGGTAATTTTGTGTGTTTTTTAGTTTGTCCTCTGTTTATTGTTTTGATGCTTTTTGGTATTAAGTTTTAATCTCTCTTTTATTGGTATATGTTCTCTATTTTGATGTGTTTTCAGGGGAGCAATTACCTTTGTTTTGCTTGAGATGCTGAGTTTCCTTAAGTGACTGTCAAAAGGCCTCACTGAAGCATGGTACATTTTTTTCAGCTTTTTTTTTGGTTAGTAAAACATTTCTTGTTAATTTTTAAAGAAGGGGTTTGTAGGTATATAATACCCTTGGCTGAAATATTTCCTTTCTCAGGACTTTAAATGTGTCATTATATATTTTCCTTGCTCCTGATATGTCTGCAGAACAGTCCGTTAGTTTAACAGGGCTTTCTTTAGAAGTGACTTGATGTTCATGTTAGCATTTTTTAAGATTCTTTGCATTGTCCTTTAGATTGTTGGACTGCAAAGGGCTTGGAGAACATTATTTCAGATCAAATCAGTTTGGGGTTGCTTGAGATTCTTAGAACTGGATGTTTATGTCTTTCTCAAGCATTTGAAAGTTATCAGCAGCAATTTCTTTGACTGGCGTATCCATGCCTTTTCCCTTCCCTTCTCCTGGAATAACCACAATGCAAAGTTTGCTCACACAATAGTAAGTCTCAAAGTTTTGTTCATTAATATTTTTCCTTCAAAAGACATAAACAATCAAAGACATAAATATTTTTCCTTTATGTGAGTGGATTATTTCAAAGGACCTATATTTAAGCCCCAAACATGCTTTTCCTTCCTCAATCCTCCCTTCCTCCTCACTTCAGCCTTTTTTTCTGGCTTGCTGCATCTCTAACACTGCCCTTGGTCTTGAAATCCTCCTGCCTCAATCTCTGGAGTACAGCGATGACAGGTATGTGCTGCCCAGCTGGTAAAACATTCTTCTGTCTTGGTGTGGGAAGTCCTTCTGTATATGTGTTGTTTTTAATTGGTTAATGAATAAAGAAGCTGTTTTTGGCTAATGGATTAACAGAATATAGCCAGACTGGGCAAGATATAGAGAGAGAGTAGGCAAAGTCAGGGAGAACCCATGAAACCACCAGAGGAGAGATACGTGAACCACCAGCTTGAACCTTGCCAGTACACCATAAGCCTTGTAGTAAAATGTAAGATAATAAAAATGGGTTAATTTGAGATATAAGAGCTAGCTAGAAATATGCTTAAGCGATTGGCCAAGCAGTGATTTAATTAATATAGTTTCTGAGTGGTTATTTCAGGTTGGAGTGGCCAGGAACGAACTAGCAGCCTCCCCCAACACTGTCTGATAACTCTGTTGAGGATCTTAGCTATATTTATTTCATTTATTGAGTTTTTTAGTTTCAATAGTTTTGATTTGTTCTTTAGGATTGTGTTATCTTTGTTGAATTCCCTACACGTGTCCTGTATTGTTTTCTGGATGCCATGGAATTATCTGTGGGTGTTCTCCTGTATCTCATTAAGTTTCTTTAAATAATTATTTGAATTCTTTTTCAGGTAATTCATCAACTTATTTGGCTCTGTTGCTTTAGAATAATTGCATTCCTTTGGCTGTATCCTATTGTGTATTTTGAGCCTTCTTAAGTGTATACCTTGGGATCATGCACCTGGTGGTTGCGTAACCTCTATTGATTTTATAGAGTAGCTTTCATAGTAAAGGGATTTTAGCTGGCAACGTGTCTTAAACTCTGGTTTTGGTGTGCCTGACTTTTGTTCCAGGTGTGTGCACTTAAGAGCAGGGTCACTATATGGGCTTCAGCTATATTTAAGTTGGTGATGTCTGCAAGGGGTTTAGTGGCCTGAGCTGTAGCCATTGTGGGGTTACACTGCCAGGTGGGATTCAGTTTGCTTAAGTGGGTTTGGTTCATGGCATTGCCAGGCTTCGCATGCCTACTCTGTGTGCATGTGCATGCATGTGTGATGTGCCTGTCGATTTTTGGGGTCATGTGTGGAAGAGGGGCATACTGACGTGCCCAGGTGGTTATGGCACAGTGCCCTGTAACAAGGTTCAGTGAATATGAGAATCTGAAAGCTACTTAGGGGATTTAATGAGTCTTCTAGAGACTGGCCTTTCCAGAGAATTCTGCCCAGGTGCTCCTGGGAGATAATAGTCTTCTCGGGGCTTCAGTGGCTATGCTATACTCTTTATAAAGATCTTATCCAGGTTTCAGTGAGCTATATGACTGGGATCTTTTTGTTCTTTTGGGGGGACCTCAGGAGAATGTTTGGGGTTTCTTGACTACCTTCCAGGAGCAAACCACTCAGGAAAAGCCATTGAGTTGTTTCTGAGGCTCATGGGTTGTTGCTTTTCTGGGTCTATGGGTCAAATGGATCAGGACTGGGGGCCCCGTTTTCTCCTGGAGTCAATAATGTGTGAGGGTGACTTTCTGGATGCTTCCAGAGAAACGAGAGAGTAAATAGGGGTGCTTGGCAATTTTCTGGACAAAAGAGGGCGAGTATATTCACTAAACTCTTTTCTGGAAGGTTCCTCAGGCCAAGCAGCTCAGCACGGGCTGCCTGTGCCTCTCTGTGGTGAGAGAGCATGGGTAGGAACTCCAGTCTGGCTCACCAACTAGGTCAGCAGAGCTGCCGAGACAGCTGTTTACCGCCATGATTGAAGTCACCCTTACTCTGTCTCTATATCCATCTCTGTATCTTTCCATCCATCTCTCTTTTAGATGATGACAGCTTAGTGATAAGTTGGAGTAGACGAGATACTTGGAATGGCTCAGAGAGGCCTGAGGAGGGACAAAACCGAGCAAGCGTAGTAGTGAGATAAGACTGCCTCTTGCCTTCCCTATTACAGACAATTGCAAGCTCTGGTTTGAACCAAGGAGAATTGCAGCTCTATGACTGAATCAACAAGAAAAGTGAATGACTGAAAAGACGGTCAGCGGCGGACTCGGTGGGATCAGAAAGGGACTTGGTGTCCTCCGGTACCAATGTTCGGTGGATCCCTAGCCTCTGACAGGAGCAAAGGCAGAAGAATGACTGGGAGACTAGAGGGTGGCCTGGTGGCTAGTCTGCTGTCTTTTTGGGTTCTTCTCTGTTTTTGTCAGATTCTTGTAGAGATTCTGACTTCTTCCTTGCAATTTCCAACTGAATTCCCAGATGCTTCCTGTTCCATCCTTGTTTTCTTGCTTATTCTGTTTAGTTTTTCTTTGCAGCATCGTTGAGTTCCTCACAACCTTTCCTCTAGGTAGGGTATTTCTGACCTGTGTTTTAACACAAGGTCTCTTCTTCCAAGTCTTATTTTCTTGTTTATAACTCTTCCTTGCCATTCTTAAACACACCAGCATGTTAGAGGTCCATGGCTGTGTTCTTTGGCAGGACTTCTTTTGTGAACTGAAGTTTCCTGAGAAGCCATGCCTTGTTAAAGATTCTACAAGGCCAACGGACTGATGAGAACTGTAGAGAGCTGGAATGTAAATTCACTTGGGCTGTCTTTAGCTTTCTTAATAGAATCTCTCTCTCTCTCTCTCTCTCTCTCTCTCTCTCTCTCTCTCTCCTATTTTCTTTCCCACATCCATGCCTGATATATCATTCTTTCAAGTATCAGGGTCAACTTTTGGAATACATCAACCTAGCAGATCAGTAGCTTCCACCAATCCACAAGCTAAGAATGGCACCAAATAACATCTGAAACCCATGTGTTTGCTTTCCTTTGCTATCATAATGTGCCTGCCTGATGCTCTCACAAATGTACCTCAAAAATGCCTTGATTGATGGCTCTGTTTTCTTCTGTAACTGTATATAGCTCATGTAATTGCTTCCATGTAGGAACATTTTTTGGGTCAGGGAGACACAGGATTGTAGCTTGAATTTCTCAGGCCATGGCCACTTGACTCAGAATAAACTAATTTATTTCCTTGGATTTGAGAGCAGTGTTTTGCACTGACACATTGCTAAAGCATCAACCAGTAGTAGGAAAACCAAGGTTTCTAGATAGTAACTTAGCGCTGCAGAGATCACGAAACAGCTTGGTCTGCTTCTAATCAGCTGTTCTCCAGCAACCCTTCTCCACTCCACTACCGTGAAGATGGTCAGACAAGAGAGAGAGAGCATTCTGCCCGATCCAGTCTTCTCAGCTCAGAGGAACTGTGTGTGAATACAGAGGTGGGAGCATCTTCAGTGTAAACGGTGGTGTTTTAGCTTGTAGACCCTGTTGCCTTGGGCCCCAATTCCATTTCTGAAAAAGCCCAATCTGCAATAGGGAGGAGATGATCTGTAGTCTGAATTTGCTTAAGAATATCAGTACTTCCTGCCATTGCATTTAGAGGCCAGCCAGGATGAGAGATAGACCAGGCATAGCTTGCCATCCCTGTGTTAGTATGCAGCGCAACACACTCTTAATTTTAGGCCTGACTGTTTTCCCAGTCTCATATCTCTGCGTTTGTGATGGCAATTAAGACTGGAGGTAGCTTGTGGTGTCCTTGAAGCTGAGGGAGAAGAGAAATTATGACTCTAAATAATATACGGAATGAGCCTTGTCCTCTCTGCAGTGAAAGCCACTCAGCAAAGTTAATTAAACTCAGAAAAGAGGCTGCAAGATAATTAAGTTGAGGACTAATTTTGCTCTGCAGGCATTCTATATTGTTTTTGCAAGGGTCCAAAGGAACACCAGATAGAAAATCTTCAGGTCGTGGGCATGATTCGGAAAGAATCATTACCAGTAGCTAAATGGCCAGATAAAATGGTAATGTGTACTAGGAAAATTATATTTAGTAAAATAAAAGTGATAATTATGCTATGCATAGTAGACATTTAGAATTGCTTCTAGCTACCAGTGGAGCCAAGTTGTCAGTGTGTCTAATATAGGAAGCAATAAACACGCATAGCCTGAGACAGATAGCATAGTTCATTTGTTCTTTTTTCCTTTAAATCCTAGCAGAGGGCTGACGGTGATGCTTGGGCCTTTCTGTGAGGTGATGGTTTTCAATTTAGGGAGAGGCAACCCTGATTAGTGATGCAGAAGAGGGGGTGCCCAAAAGCTGATTATGTAGGAAGAATCCATTTATAATGACCTTCGAGCCTCTAAGCTTTAACCATCTAACACTCACTAGGTATCACTAAAGCAAGCTATTGTTACATCATCACCTCACTGATCTATTACTTTCAAGTTAAAATATTTGAAACTTACGTATTTTAGTAATACATTACTATTGACTGAAATTATCCTGCCGATCAACGGATTCAAAATTTAATTTCACTGCTCTTAAACACCTCACAATGTGTTTTTTGTTTTTTTTTTTCCTCTCCAGCTCTCTCTCAACCCTGGCCTAAGTTTGCATGTATTTAAACCCTAAGAATGGAGGTAGTTTTGACTGCATACCTTTTGGGTGGTAGAATAAGAACAAAGCCATCAGTCCTCCTTGTCATTTCCCATTCCAAGGGTGGGTATTCGCATTCTGACTGAACTTGCTGTTCTCAAAGCCTTGCTGGCTGTTGTTTAGTCCCCTTTGGCTTTCAAAGGCATTGGCAGCCGGTTACATTTCAATTTGTCTTGTGTTTAGTTTTCTTATCACTGATGTGAACTTATCATTGGATTTGGACAAAGCACATTAATTTAATAGTTATTTTGGGATTTGCTCTGTTCCTCTCGTCTATTTTTGTTTCTTCTAAAAAAACAAAGCAACACAACAAAACATTGGTTATGGGGATGCCATTCAGTAGTCAGGGTGCTTATCTAGCATGGTCAAAATCCTGGGTTCAGCCCCATGCCCCACATAAAACTGGGCCCGGTAACATGTCTATAAATCTAGTACTTAGGAAGTAAAGGCAGAGAGGATCAGAAGTTCAGATAATGCTTGGTTGCATAGCAAATTGAAGGCCAGCCTGGGCTACATGAGAGCCAAAACAAACCAACCAACCAACAATCAAAACAAAAACCAAACACCAAAATGCTTGAGACAAATTTTCTCCAGGAAAGTCCACCTTTAAGCATCACTGTCTCTCATTTGAGTGCAAGCGTGAGGTCCTCACCCCGATCCCATAAGGAGTCCGGACACGGTTGCTGTGATAGTGACGGTCTCCTCAAGCTTGTCATTTGTCAGCCTGGTGTGGGTATTAAGGGACCAACAAGCATGAAACTCCTGATGATCCTAGGGACTTCAATTTGACTTGGTCTGCATTGTTGATGGGACCTACACACATTGCCATCCTTCCTGTTGTCCATTTGTCTGTAATAATGCTGTCTTGCTGTTTTTCCTGTCTTCCCTGACTTCAGCTGCTCAATTCAACCCTAAGTGTTGGCTGGACTCTAGTCAGCTTCGTGATCCAGTTCCCAGGGAAATTCCCTCTGCACCCCTACCAGCTGACTGCTTGCCCCCGGTCGGGTCTCAGTTCTGGTCACTTTAACTCATTGTAGTCACTCTGTAACCTATACATACACACACAGGTATGTTTATTGTGTGATACATATTGTGTGACCTGAGAGTTGACATTGGTAGTTAGGATTGGAATAAGAGGATTTCTGTTGACCCTTGGGACAATGGGCAAATTGTACCCAGTGAAACCTATATAGTTTGGGAGTTCTTGTTCAGTAAACTTGCTTTGCAAAGATTTTAAATAAATTTTAGTATGAAAAACTTGCAAAAAATCATGCACCAAAATTAACCAGACCCAAAAGTCTTTACATCTCAGTGAACATCTGTGCAGTTGAAATAGCCATTTGGAGTGGAAGCTATGGAGCCTTACATTGGTTTGTACACTTTCGCTATTGAATATATTTTATGAATTTATTCACCACTAAAAGTGAAAAATCCATGACAGAATTAGAGAAGCAATTAGTTCTGTATCCTCTTTCATAATTCATGCCCATTGCCTGCATCCCCTCATATTTAACCTTTCTTGTTCTCTTTTCTTCATGTTGTAGTTTTCCTGCAAATACATCTGTTTGCATATGCATTATTGGCTAGACTACGTAGGAGAGAGAACATGCATTTTTTCTTTCTGAGATTGTGTGACTTTGGCATTAAGGTAACAAAATGGGTCATGCTATTGTTAATAACAGACTCAGTGTTTTAATTCTGGGAAAGATACTCAACATCTCCTGTTAATATTCAGTAACTAGTATGGCCAATTTCAGACTTACTCCTTGAATCTGTGCTTAAACACAGGATCAACAGCTATTTGCGACTGTGCACGCAGGACAGTAATAGGTTTTCACTGTCTTGCCTCAGGGCTGTGTAAATTTCTTTGCTCTCTGTCAAACAGTTGATAAAGGGATTTTTAAATGGTAAGGACATTTGGAGGCTTTGTGTTTACCTATTACAGAGATAATGTTTTAATTAGAAGCAGGGAAGCTGTTTTCTGTGCTTTTTTATAATTGAGCTTAGGATTTTAGAATTTGTTGACTGAGGTGACAGAACAAATGTATTATGATACCCCAGACAGTCATTGTCCTAGATGTAAAATGAGTTGGAATCTGAGGAACAAGCCATTCAACCCAAACTCAAACCTCCATCTTACTGTCTGTGTCTTTAATAATGGGTTTTGTTGTAAAGAGTGGGCTTGGAGCACGGGGGTGGGGCTTGGTCTGGAGTTCCTCACCTCCTAGATAGACATTGACTCACCCTGTAATGTGGTTTTTTATTATTGACTTGAAGTCCTTTTGTTGTGAGACTCCCACCCTGAACTCCCCCCAGCTCCCTAGTCTTTTGACCACCATCGAAGGAATTTAGATGAGACCCATTGAATTTAGTCAAGAAGACACTCTGAGTTTGCTAGGAGAAAGAGGAGCACCCTCAGGGATGAGAGTGAACAATGGAGCATTGTGCCAATACACGTGTGATGGTTGATACAGCAACTTGAGAGGATCCAGAATCACCAAAGAGACAAGGCTCCGGGTATTCCTGTGAGAGATTACTTAGCTAAAGGTAGAGGCTGGGCATGTGTTGTGGAATATTCCTTTACACTGTGTAAAGATACATCACTGTGAACGGTTTAATAAAAAGCCAAATGGCCAATAGGTAGGCAGGAAGAATAGGAGGGACTTCTGGACAGAGAGAGTTCTGAGAAGGGCAGAGTTACCAGCAGATGCAGCATGGGCATTAAAAAGTAAAGGTAACCAAGTCACATAAAAGAACATGGATTAAAATGTATGGGTTAATTTAAATTATAAGAGCTAGTTAGAAATGAGCTTAAGCTATCGGCTAAGCTTTCATAATTAATAATAAGTCTCCATGTTGTTATTGGGGAGCCAACAGTTCTGATGAAAAAGTCCTACTACTGGTGTGGGAGGTCCTTCTGTCTATGTGCAGCTTTTATTGGTTAATGAATAAAGAAACTGCCCTGGCCTGTTCTAAGGGCAGAACTTAGGTAGGTGGAGAAAACTAAGCGGAATGCTGGGAGGAAGAAAGCAGAGTCAGAGAGGAACGCCATGGAGCCGCCAGAGACAGACATGCCAAATTTTATCTGGTAAGCCACTGCCATGTGGCGATACACAGATTAATAAAAATAGGTTAAATTAAGATGTAAAAATTAGTCAATAAAAACTAGAGCTAATGGGCCAAGCAATGATTTAATTAATACAATTTCCATGTGGTTATTTTGGGGCTAAGCTAGCTGGGCAGCTGGGACAAACAAGTGGGCTACCCTCCTTGCAACATACTACAGGTATGCATGTGGGGGATTAACAAAAAACCACTTGGCACCCAGAGGCCTCTATCCAGACCAATAACTCATGGCAGTGAACACTTATAAGTAAAGATGAATGGACTAAAGGTAAACCATGTGAGTCAGGGTCATACTATAGCTTACATGACAAGATTCTTCTCTCTTTTATTTTTGTTTTGTTTTGGTTTCTCTTTTAAATTTTATTTTGTGACTTAGGTCATCATTTGGCGCCCGAACGTTTGTTTTGTGATGATGTAAGTCACAAAACAATCCTACACCAGTTCAGACTTATAAATAATAAAAGGGTTATTTATTTAAGGGGAAAACTTACAGATCACTGTCCTAGACAACAGTCTTCTGCACGAACTGGAACAGAGTCTAGCATCAAGAAGTGGGAGCCCGAAGCAAGAGAGTGGGTTCAAAGTTTCCGCTGCTTTTTATAGTATAAGAGACCACACCCAAGTGGGCTGGTATCTTACAGGCTATTGGCTGAAGGAGCAGAATGTGCTCCCACAGCTGTTTTGGGGGGAGTTTGCAAGGACAGAGGGAGGATGTGAGGGGGTGGGGAGATAAATGAGATCAGAATGCATGATGTGAAATCTATAAAGAATTAATAAAGGTTAATAAAAACCCCCAAACCAAACCAAAACAAAAAAACTCTTGGCTTCTCCATCTTTCCCGCCTCTCCATCACCTCTTCATTTGTCTCAGTGGCACTGGGAGCTGCTTTGAATCAGGCAGAGCATCCCTTTGTCCAAACAGACTTCACTTCCAAATGTTCATTGTGTATTGTTGGTCAGGTTCAAGGCCTCTTCTGGACCATCAGTGCTGGACCCTCAAGGAAACTCCTCTCAGATATCTTGCTGTTGCTCTGAGTCATGGTGATCCTGTGGCTATGGTTCCACAGGACTAGTTCCCTTCATGCACTTCAACAAGTCATAGATGGGGCATGCCAACTGAAGCCTGGGCAGTATCTGAATTGGTCAGTTCTGGCCTCTGGGACCACCCCCTCAGGTAAGGGGTGGATTCAGCTCTCCCACTCTTGTGGTAAGGGGTGAGGCCAGCTTTCCTATGCTTTTATACCAGGGCCAGTGAGGGGTGGGGTCAGCTCTCTGGTGGTGGGGGAGGGGCAACTCTCCCAAGGCCAGTGAGGGTCAGGGTGAGGGTCAGCTCAGGACAGCCTTCAAACTTCCAGGAGTGGTACTTCAACACATTGACCCAGGGCCTGGTAACAGACCGTAGCTTAGCACTATTTGAATTCTTTCTGTTTTTTAAATACAGCTTTGTTTTGAGACAGTGACTCACTCTGTATGCCTGGCTGGCCTGAAGTCACCATGTAAATCAGGCTGCTTCCTCCTCATAGAGATTAGTCTGTCTTTGTGTCTGTTGGGATTAAAAGAGCATGCCACCACGCCCAGCTGTTAAGAGAAGGTGGTATTCCTGTCTTCTTGACCAGGAAGCCTCCACTCTTAGGCCGGTCAGGATGTTGTGTTTCTTTCTACTCAGGCCAAGAGTCTGACTCAGATCCTGTTATTGTTATTTTTTCTTAAAATTAACACATACCATACATAATGGAATTCATTGGTGACATTTTCATACATGTATATAATATATTTTGATATGGTTAATCTCCATTATGCTCTCTTGTTCCCCCCTCCTCCACTAATTCTCCCCACCCCATGTCGTCACAGCCTGTTCTTCTAAGCTTTAATGGGAGCACTCTTCTCTCAGTCCTGGCTTTTACAAGCTGCTGCTGATGAAGGGGAGGGGTCTGTCCTCAACGACCTTCAAGGCTGTTGGATAGCTAGCTCCGAGACACTTGCTGTCTTGTTTTAAATACTGTGGGCAGTTGGCGACGAGTTAATGGTACTTTGGATGAATGAATGAATGAATGAATGAATGAATGAATGAATGAATGAATGGATGGATGGGTGAATGAAGAGGTGGCTAGGTACCAGGCTCTCGGGAGTGACCACCAGGCAGGAGACTGAGGATGCAGCATGTGTAGTTGCATGACAGTAAGAGAAGAGGCTTGTTGGGTGGCCAACCGTCCTGTTGACTTTGTTTGAGACAGGGTGCTGGCCTGGAATATGCCACCTCTATCAGGCTGGCTTGAACCGTTGATGTCTTAAATGTATTAGGAATTTTCCCTCTGGAGGAGGCAAAGGTGAAGATGCTATGCCCCATTACTGCTCGGGGGAAGGCACACCAATAAATCTCTTGATTTGAAGTTAGCAAAAAAGTCAACACAGAAATACTGGAGAAATAAGGGTGTTTCAGGTGGATTGAATTGCTGAATGGGTATGGATTTCAATGTGAAACAGGCACTTCCTTCTATGTAGACATGAAGGCCTGAGAAATTAAAAGTAGTGGGGGCATAGAGTCAGGTTAGAACCCGTGTCTCCCAACAATAATCTTAATGGGTTTTTAATGACTGTATGGATGTAGTTAGTTTGTGCAGTCTCCAGACAGTGCCGCTGGGAAAGGTTGCTTTTTTTTTACTGGCAGTTCCTGACTCCCCTGGAGAATGACCACCCACACTTAACATGAGCATCACTGTTCTTATTGTCTAGTTGCTAAACAGCCAAGCATCTGGCACACACTGCTTGGGACAACAGCTCTGCTACTGACTGGAGACTTTAGCTGTTCTCCTTGGTATGTGGGTCTCAGTCTCTTCAGCTACAAAACATGAATTAAATAACACAAAGAACGGGATGCCTAACACATGGCAACATCATCATCTCATGTTACCTGATTTTAGTAAGCAATGCATTAACATGGGCCCAAAGGAACATGAATGTGCAGAATGAAGTCCCTGTACTTTGTCCCATAGTCATCCAGTTTTGCATCTTACTAGTGGTAAGTTTCTGTTACTGTCAGGAATATATTCCTTTCAGATGCTGAGAACAACAGCATTTATAAGGAAACATGAATGCTCATCCTTCAGTTTTTAAAGTCCAAGCATAATGTGGAAGGTGTTCTGTGCTTACTTTATACTTAATGTGTCATTGAACTCATATATGCTCATATATTCTAACTTTAGCTGCAACATAGTGTATGGTGTAGATTTATCATCATTTATTTTACTTCTGTTAAAGGACATTTAGGCTAGTCTCAGTTTTGAGTATTATTTATCACAACCTGGGCATATACTGTTTGCATACATCTGAAGATAAATTTCTGAAAGGAGAACTGAGTCAAAGGGTATGTGCATCATTAAGTTTTGTTAGCCATTGCCGAATGTCCTTCCACAGGCTTCTATTTACAGTCTTAGCAACTTCAAAAGTTGCGTTTTGTCCTAAAACACTATGTATCTGACTTTAGAGTAAGCTATCACATGGAGTGAAAAGTGGTCACTGCATAGTTTTGGTTTTATGGTTTTTTTTTCTGTGAGTGAAATTGAACAGTAAAAATGTATTTGAGCCAGGCAGAGCGGCATGTGCCTTTAATTCCAGTGCTTAGGAGGCAGAGGCAAGAGGATCACTATGAGTTTGAGGCCAGCCTGTTTGTGAAACATTATTATGTTGGGATAATCATTTCGTACACTGTGAAGATGTGTCTGTGTCCTTCCTCACTTGCCTAAGTCACTTTCTGATTGGTTTAACAAAGAGCTGAACAGCCAATAGCTAGGCAGGAAGAGAATAGGTGGGACTTCTGGAGAGAGATAGGAATTCTGGGAGAGAATCTGAGGTATGAAAAATTTGCCAGCCAGATTCAGAGGAAGTCAGACATATGGTACTGAGGAGAGATAACAAGCCATGTGGCAGAACATAGATTAATATAAACAGATTTATTTAAGTTTTAAGAGTTAGTTGGGAATAAGCCTAAGCTAAGGTCAAGTTTTCATAATTAATAGAAAGTCTCCTCTGTGTCATTATTCAGGAGCTGGCAGTCCAAAGAAAGTCTGATTATATACTTTTATTCTTCCCTTTATTGGCTCTTTTTTAAAAAACCTTTATTTTATGTGCATTGATGTGAAGGTGTCAGATCTTCTGGAAATGGAGTTACAGACAGTTGTGAGTTGCCATATGTGTGTGGGAAACTGAATCCATGTCCTTTGGAAGAGCAGCCAGTATTCTTAACCACTGAGTTATCCCTCCAGCCTCCTGACTATATTCTTATTGACTTCTAAAAACTAGTTCTTCATATTCTTTGCTTATTTTATTGCCTTTGTTTTTATATTAATTTGTATTTATTTTCTTTAACATAAAAATGTGACAATTAAAATGAAAATATGTACTTATGGAATTCAAGTTATAGATAAAAATACAGAAACTTGTTTTTCTTATTGTTCTGACTCTTTTTAGATATCACAATTTCTGCATTTCTTTTGTATTTGCAAATGTGGGTATAGAATGCATGTGTGGGTGCCCCTTATAAAGGAGGGGCCAGTTTGTCATTCTGTTCAGTTTATGTTTCATATCTGGGTATTATCTGCCACACACCCACATTATTGATAACTACATATATACATACTAATGTCTTAACTACATTCACCTCAAGAGGTCATAGGGAATGAGCAACATACAGATCATCTTTCAACCATATCTATTTTTAAAACTTAAAATAAAAAAATAGTTCTTTGACATGCATTATGTTGATCAAGTAAATAAATACACAGAAAATTAAAATCTTATTATGAGTATGTATTATAACCTCCCTCCCACCTCCTCCAAGTGAAGTATATGGCATAAAAGTCTTTGGAGATAATAGCCATACTTCATTTAATCTGTTCTTCATGAGTATATATTTAAGCTTTCTCCTGGGGTGATTTAAAATATGTCCACAAATTGCTTGGCATGTCTTTTCAAAAGCTAGAACCAAATTTCCTCTGAGTACAGGCCAAATTTAGTGATTTTCTTCTAAGAACAGAATGTGGTAGAAATGGAAGCTTGTGACTTCTGGATAATACAATAAAAGGCAGGAAACTATGGCTTCTGCCTTGCTCTCTTGTGTCACTTTTGATGGTTGCCATGTTTCAAGGGTGCTCAATTAGCCCCGTGGAGAGCAATGGAGCCTGCCATCAAAACCTAGCACCAGGGCTTTGTGGCAGAATCCTGTAATCCTAGCACTTGGGATACTAAGGAAGTTCAAGGTCTAAAGAAGAAGAAAACAACAACAACCACCCACCCAAACAGAAACAAAATAGAATAGTAAGGCAGAACTAGAGGCTGGGAATATAGGTCATCGATAGAGAGCTCACCTAGTATGCACAAGGCTCTGGGCTCAGCCCCAAAGCTAGCTTAGCACACAGAGGGGCCGTCTTGGATGCAAGTCCTTCAGCTGCTCCAGCAAGGCCATCAAACCACTGTAGCCCTGGATGAAACCTTGATTGCAAGTTCCTGAAAGAAGGCACTTTAAATTGTTCTTATGAATGTCTATGATAAAACCACACCGTGTTTTTCACATTATCACCTAATAGAAGTGAATTGCTGATAACTGATGCTTATCAGATTTAATAGCTCAGTGAGAGTGCCGGAGAAACAAAGACTTCAGGGTTGATGGCGGTGAGGAAGGACAGCTCTCTACAGATGGTGTTTTTGGTGACTGATTAAAAAGGGGCCATTAATGAAGCACCACATTTGATGGGCTCTGAAGAAAGCAGTTGTACTGAATCAAAGGAATAGACTAGGGTTCACCAACAAAATCAAGGTGAACAAGGCTTGGAAAATGATCACGGGGAAACTGAACTTGTGTTGAAAACACAGAGCTCGAGTTTCATTTAAATTGTAAATGCAATGTTTTCCCTCTTGATATATTTTTTTGAGCCTGTTATTTTGTTAGAGGTGTTACGTTTCATACAACAAGTTCTAAATAAACATCGCCTTTGAAATTTTTTCTTGGATCTTTTTAAGTTGTCTCCAATGGTTTTTATTTTTCTGTGAGAAAAATGCTGCAATAACGTGGTGCATCTGATGTTTTCCTTTGTGAGAAACTGTTTCTATACGCAACGAGTGGAACGGTACAAAAGGGGAGAGAGTCCCTTGGCCCCATGCTACGATCCCAAGAAAAAGTAAGTCTTGATCTCTGTAGGTGACATCTGCTGTGCCTGGCATACCTCCCCAGACTGTGTGGCTAAATACACACAAATCCAAAACTTCTCCTCTTTATTTTCGTACACATGTGAAAAGCAAGCAAGTTTTTCAGCTGACTCCAGGTTCTCAGAATATCTGTTCAGACAACTAGAAAAGCTGAAATCCTATTCATTACGAGGGGCAATGCATTCTGTTTTGTTCATTATGGGATATCCTCAGGAACCTGAGAAACCTTTCTGATCTTTTTGCAATATGGTGTGTTGGGAACCTGATACATCTTTCCCAGTTTCAAAACTTCAAAGCCTGTGCTTTGAAAATGCAAGCAGGCAATCCTTACAATGGCAGAGTATCTTTTTTTTCTGGACTAGTTCTATTGAAAGTGGGCTTTTCTCTGTCATCAGAAAAATCACTATGAAAGTTTATGAACTAAATTTCATATTATAAACAAAATATCTGTGTTTTTCTACTTTCTGCAGCCATATAAATGCTACTGTTATAATGACCTCATGAGTGAAGCTACAGGCTCTGAGTTCCACCATGTATCTCCAAGCAGGAGATTTTTTTTACATTTTAATTAGAACAAAGCAAAGATCTAATTTGCACAGAAGAGCTTATTCAAAAGTCAAATTCTAGCTGCAGTCTTTTTCTCCAAGGTGCGCAAAACCATTTCCTCTTGAGTTCCCCAACTGAAATTGCTTTGCACAAGAAATTGGAAGAGCTCTTCATGTTTCTGTATTTAAAAATAGATTCTCTATTCTTTGAACATGGAAATCTCTGGGTATGACCATGACACCCAGCACCCCTGTGCTGGCTGTCAACTTGATACACAAGCTAGAGCTATCTGAAAGGAGGGAGCCTCAATTGAGAAGATGCCTCCATTAGATCCAGCTGTAAGACAATTTTTAAGTTAGTTATTTATGGGAGAGGTTCCAGCCCACTGTGAGTGGAGCCATCCCTGGGCTGGTGGTCCTGCATTCTATAGGAGAGGGAGCTGAGTGAGACAGGGGAAGCAAACCAGTAAGCATGGCCTCTGCATCAGCTCCTGCCTCCAGAATCCTGCCCTATTTGAATTCCTATCCTGACTTCCTTCAGTGATGCACAGTGATATGGAAGTGTAAGCAGAATAAATCCTTTCCTCCCCAACTTGCTTTTGGTCATTGCATTTCATCACAGCAATAGAAACTTTAACTAGGATAAACCCCAAACTGTTTACTACACCTCCCTTCTTTTCCTGAACCTCTTTCATTCCTCCCATACTCAAATTTGTTTCATAGACTAGTGGAATCCATCTAGGGAAGAGCCAGTCACAGAGAATGACTGTATTCATCCATGTCTGGGAGGAGCTCTGAATTCCACATGACTGTGTAGGTGGGGGTTGTATTAGAACTCACTGGAGAGTGTACTCCAGATACAGAGTGGCATTAAGACCTTTGGGAACTACAAGAGGACTTAGGTGCAAAGACAGTGGTGAAGATTAATAAAACAACAGAGGCTTTTAAGTTGTAAGTTGTAGAACAAGAATGCTTTTGACAGAAATTTGGTATATTATTTTACTCTTCCTTTCCCTTTCTGCTTTCCCTTTAACCTTTCTTTGTCTCAATACCCGGGCTGTTCTCAAACACTATGTAGTCAAGGATGATCCTGAACTTCCAATTCTGCCTCTGCCTCCTGACTGCAGGCATTCACCATCACCCCCAGTTTTACACACTGCTGGAGACTGAATCCAGCGTACTAGGGAAGCACTACACCTGAGCTACCTCCTGAGTCCTGAAACTTGACATCTTATGAGGAATATTTGGGCTTCATAAGGTGAGATTTTTCTGTAACTGCAATCTAACATGCAGGTGAGTTGCACATCATCCTCAAAAGGAGGCTTTACAATGATCCAGTCTTGACTTATGATATTAGAGAAGAAAAGAGTTTCAGGTTGGAAATGTAGATCAGTGGTTGAGAATGCACCTGACACCCACACGGCCACGGTTTCCATTGACAGGTGAAGTGAACTGTTTTCACGTACCTTAGAAGGGATGTTTAAAGACATGAAGGCAAGCAAGAGAAACAGAGGAGCAGACTGTTTGCAGACACGGAGCTAGAAGAGCCGAGGACTCTTTACTATGAAGATCAAAAAATTATGTTCCACCGAAAGTTGAATAAAATACTCAAAATAAAAGACTTGATATAGCGACTCAATATAACATTCTATTTATCCAGAACCACCTTATAATCACAACTGTGATTGCTCCTTACCAGATGGCACCCTGAGTACATACATGCAGAAGACAGACATACGCATGGTCCAAAGTATGTGTGTTTTTGTTTTTTCTGGATTTCACGTCAGTTTATTTTCTCAGTGGTGGTTTCTGTCTTTGCATCTTCCATTACTTCAGCATTAAATTCTAATTAGTTCAATACAAGTATGTGTCCTTTAAACTGTAAAATTATTAATTAGTCCCAGCCCCTTATGGACAGCATGAAGTCTCACGGTCTCTACAGGCCACTAGATGCCAGCACTATGTAGGACTATTGGGTAAAATTTAAGTCCTAACACAGATTTACGTTATTTTAAGAGTCAATACAGTTTATTTCTGAATATAGTTTAATTTCTTGGTCAGTTGAGTCCCATTTCCACTTTGAAGTTTCTTCTTTTTTTGTGGGCGAATAGCACTACTAATAAAGGTCTGTAGACAGTAAAAATTTCTCTTTTGAGCCCTTCTGAATCTGAAGTGCGTTATTTTGCCTTCACTTTGTAATGTCAACCTCTGCTCAGTTATTTCCTTGAACGAGTGTGGAAATGCTCCATTAACTTCTGCTGCTGAGATTTTTTTCCCCCTAATGTTGATATTCTAAGATGTGTGCTGTCACGCTGGTGGTTATTCTCTCGGTGAAGCCTTTTCTCATTGAAAGCATGTAGACATTTTAAAGTCAGGGCCGTGTTCTTGCTCCTTCCCTCTCTCCCGGGATGGAGGTGGCACACAGTAGCAGTTCAGTAAGAGCTTTGACTTCAAAAGAAGCGTTTTCACTAGTGTAGCCATGTGCTAGAGCAGGAGAACCAATTGGGAGGGTGGAGTTATCTTGCTTTGTTAGCAATGTGCTTGGATATGGCCTTTTAAAAGAAATTGATCTTTCCTGGCACTCAGCCAGAATTTCAACATTGGATCTCGTGCATTTCTTAATTTTATGTAGTTCTCTGTAATTGCCTTTTTATTTAGATTATATGTTTTGAGAATTTCATACATAAGTACCGTTTCACATCAAATTCTGTCTCTCTCTCTCCTTTCTCTAACTCCTCCCATGTCCCTACCCCACTCCCTCTGAAATTTGACCTCTTCTTTATTATTACATATAGATATGTGTGTATGTGTGGATGACTGTATGTATGTATGTATGTATGTATGTACCTTCCCATCATCCATCTATAACTTTGAGTCCATTTAGTGTTACTTGCATGTACATGTGTTTAGTGCTGACCACTTGGAATCCAATAATACTGGCGGTTCATCCATGGGGAAAGCCGGTTCTCCGTCTCTCAGCAGCCAATCATTGCATGTAGCTATTTATCCAGGGGTTGTGCTGGCTTCTTGAGCCTCTGTATTCCCCTACTTGTTGCTAGGCCTCCTTATTCCCCAGGGAAAGGTGAGAGCCCCACAATGCAGGATGCCTGTTCTCATATTCCACAGCCCCACGATACAGGACAATCAGACACCATAGGGAGTCGAGTCAGGCAAGAACTCAGCTTATATAGCTTAAGTGGCATGGTGTGATGTGGGGGTACCTCCATCCAATGAGAGGCAGCCAAACCCTTCCTCTGTCTGGAGGGGTGTCTACCTAGTTTTTGCTGTCTCATCCTCATTCAAACTTGAGCCAGGCTTTTCTCTGTCCTACAGGCCTCGAGATACAGGCCCCTGAGGTAATTTTGGCCCAACAGGTTGGACCTTATGAAAGTTACCACATCCACTTGGCATGTCAACTGGTGTTGTCTTGATGCGTGTCTTGTTTAGACAGGCATATTGCTTGGATCTCATGGATACAGCTTTCCTGTCATGCCTAGAAGGTACTATGTAGCCAGAGGCATCCTGGTCCCTTGGATCTTACCAGCTTTGCACCCCTGCTGTGATGTTCTCTGAGCTTTAGATGTGGGGGTTAGTCTGTAGCTATACTCATTAGAGCTGGTCATCTCATGGTCACTTATTCTCTGTATTTTGACCAGGTGTGGATCTCTGTAGTAGTCTGCGTTTGCTGCAAAAGAAATTTCTTTGGTGAAGATCGAGAGCTCCATTTATCTGTAGGTATAAGGTTAAATATTTAGAATATAGTTAGGACACGGGTTTAAGAAAATGACAGTCGTAGGTTCTTTAGGCTCTGTGGCCCCTTCAGGTTTAGGTGATTTGCTAGATGCTGGTACAAGGCATAAATTCTCTCCTACTAAGTGAGCCTTAAGTCTTATTAGACAGTTGTTGGTTACTCATAAGTTAAAAGCTCCACTATTGCAGCATTAGAAATAGCTTACTAGCCACTGTTGTAGTTTATAGACTTTACAGCTGGGTAGAATTATTGATTGCTTTCTCCCTTAGCAGCTTATATATATGAATACTATGAAGCTTCAGGGAGGCTTCTAGGTTTGTTCCAGATTGATCTCCCTGCCCCCTCGAATCCTGAGTTCCAAGAATATGGTGTCTTCAGAACAGGGTCTTGCCTTCAAGTTCTGGAAGGCAAACAAGGAAAACGGCAATGGCCTATATTATTTGGGAGGTCTCCTGAACTCCCCTGACCAACAAACTCAAAGGGAAATTTCCCATGACTAGTAATGGGGTCTTGTTTGTTAGTCTATGGCTTTTGTGGGAAGTATTATCATACTAGCATAATTCCATTTAAACTATATATACATATAACATTCATTTATTTGTATTATCTATATCATAAGCAAGCTTATAAAATAATGTTTCTATATGATTTTTACAAACATCCCTATTATTTATTTTTCCTCCTCCCTCTCCCGCTCTATTGTGTTCCCTCCCCACCCCCAATTAAAATCCCTTCTGCAGACCTGCACCTGCAGGAAGAAGTGAGTGTCTGAGCTCCTGGCTGGACAGCCCAGCTGCCTAGGTCCTAGCCCCTGGGGGCACAGACTTTGCACTCCCCCACCTACTGTATCACAAGTAACCAGGCAGCAGCATCCTTCCTGACCCCACCCCCAACCATCTCCCACCACATCAGTGACCCCCAGAGCCACAGGCCCCCCTGCACTGATTGGAGAAAGAGAGACCCCCCAGAGGCACAGGCCCACCTGCATTAATTGGAGAAAGAGATGGATAGATGGCAGTGTAGACCACTGGAGCCATAGGCCCCACCTGCACTGATTGGAGGAAGAGAGAGCCCCCCAGAGGCACAGGCCCCATCTGCACTAACTGGAGGAAGAGATGGGTAGATAGCAGTGTAAGAATACAAATGTATTCAAATACATTAAGAGAAATGAAAAATTCTGTTAAAGAAATGGAGGAAAAGACAAACAAAAAACTGGAAGAAATCAATAAATCCCTTAAAGAAAACCAAGAAAACCAAGGAAAAAAAACAAACAAACAAGTAAAGGAAACAATTCAAGACTTGAAAATTGAAAGAGCAGCAATAAAGAAAACACAAATTGAGAAAATTCTGAAAACGGAAAGTTAGGCAAATGAACAGGAACTGCAGATGCAAGCATAACCAGTAGAATGTTAAGAGATGGAAGACAGACTCTCAGGTGTTACAGATACGATAGAGGAAATAGATTCATTGGTCAAAGAAAATATTAACTCTAACAAATTCTTTTTCTTAAATCCTTTTAAAAAATAATTGTTTATTTATTATGTATACAGTGTCCTGCCTGCATGTATACATGCAGGTCAGAAGAAGGCACCAGACCTCACAACAGATGGTTGTGAGTCACCATGTGGTAGCTGGAAATTGAACTCAGGACCTCTAGAAGAGCAGTCAATGCTCTTAACCTCAGAGTCATCTCTCTAGCTCTCAAAAAATTCTTAATGCAAAACATCCAGGAAATCTGGGACACCATGAAAAGACCAAACCTAAGAATAGTAGAGTCAGAAGAAGGAAAAACATTCTAGATCAAAGTCACAGAAAATATATTCAACAAAATCATAGAAGAAAATGTTCCCAACCTAAAGAAGGACATGATGCCTATGAAGGTACAAGAAGCTTACAGAACAACAAATAGAATGGACCAAAAGAAAGTGCCCTCACCATATAATAATCAAAATACTAAATATACAGAATAAAGAAAGAATAGTAAGATCTGCAAAGGAAAAAGGCCAAGTAACACATAAAGGCAGACCTATCAGAATTACACNAGAAAATATATTCAACAAAATCATAGAAGAAAATGTTCCCAACCTAAAGAAGGACATGATGCCTATGAAGGTACAAGAAGCTTACAGAACAACAAATAGAATGGACCAAAAGAAAGTGCCCTCACCATATAATAATCAAAATACTAAATATACAGAATAAAGAAAGAATAGTAAGATCTGCAAAGGAAAAAGGCCAAGTAACACATAAAGGCAGACCTATCAGAATTACACCCAACTTCTCAATGGAAACAAACCATAAAAGCCAGAAGGTCCTGAACAGACATTTTGCAGACACTAAGAGATCATGGATGCCAGCCCAGACTGTTATACCCAGGAAAGCTTTGAATCACCATAGACAGAGAAAACAAGATATTCCATGACAAAACCAGATTTAAACAAACAATACCTATCCACAAATCTAGCTCCACAGAAAGTAGCAGAAGGAAAACTTCAACCCAAGGAAGTCAGCTACATACACAAAAACACAGGCAATATATAAACTCACACCAGTAAACCCCAGAGAAGGGAAACACAAAAAAATACTACCACCACCATCAACAAAACCAAAAAAACAGGAATTAGCAATCATTGGTCATTAATATTTAATATCCATGGACTCAATTCACCTCTAAAAAGACACAGGCTAACAGAATGGATATGTAAACAGAATTCATCTTTCTGCTGCGTACAAGAAACACACCTCAACCTCAAAGACAGACATTACCTCAGAGTAAAGGACTGGGAAAGGATTTTCCAATCAAATGAACCTAAGAAACAAGCTGGTGTAACTATCTTAATATCTAACAAAATAGACTTTAAACTAAAATTGATCAAGAGAGATGGAGAAGGACATTTCATGTTCATCACAAGAAAAATCCATCAAGATGAAGTCTCAATTTTGAACATCTATGCCCCAAATACAAGGGCACCCACATTTGTAAAAGAAACATTACNGGACTTAACAGACATCTATAGAACATTCTACCCAAACACAAAAGAATATACCTTTTTTCTCAGTACCTCATGGAACCTTCTCTAAAATTAACCACATTCTCAGTAAGAAAGCAAACCTTGACAGATACAAAAAATTGGAAAGGAAGAAGTTTTTCACTATTTGCAGATGATACATAAGTGACCCCAATAATTCTACCAGGGAACTCCTACAACTGATAAATACCTTCAGTAATGTGACAGGATACAAGATTAACTAAAAAAAATCAGTAGCCCTCCTTTACACAGATGATAAATGGGCTGAGAAAGATATCAGAGAAACATCATCGTTCACAATAGCCACAAATAACATAAAATATCTTGTGTCAACTCTAACCACGTAAGTGAAAGATCTGTATAAAAAGAACTTTAAGTCTTTGAAGAAAGAAATTAAAGAAGACACCAGAAAGTGGAAATATCTCCCATGCTCTTGGGTAAGTAGAATTAACATAGTAAAAATGGTAATCTTGCCAAAAGCAATCTACAGATTCAATACAATGCCCATAAAAATCCCAATACAGTTCTTTACAGACCTTGAAAGAACAATACTCAACTTCATATGGTAAACAAAAAACTCAGGATAGTCATAACAATCCTGTACATTAAAGGAATTTCCAGAGGCATCACCATCCCTGACTTCAAGCTCTACTATAGAGCAATAGTAATATAAATAGTTTAGTATTGGTATAAAAACAGACACATGGATCAATGGAATCAAATTGAAGACCCCAATATTAATCCACACACCTAAGAACACTTAATTTTGACAAAGAAGTGAAAATTGTACAATGGAAAAAAGAAGGCATCTTCAACAAATGGTGTTGTCATAGCTGGATGTCTACATGTAGAAGAGTGCAAATAGATCCATGTCTATCTAAATGCACAAAGCTCAAGTCCGAATGGATCAAAGATGTCAACATATATCCAGCCACACTGAACCTCATAGAAAAGAAAGGGGGAAGCAGCCTTCAATTCATAGGCACAGGAGAGCACTTCCTAAATATAACTCCAGTAACATAGACACTGAAAATAACAATTAATAAATGGGACCTCTTGAAACCGAGACGCTTCTGTAAGACAAAGGACACTGTCAACAAGACAAAATGGCAGCGTACAGAATGGGAACAGATCTTTACCAACCTCACATCTGACAGAGTGCTGATCTCCACATGAAGAACTCAAGAAACTAGACATCAAAATACCAAATAATCCAATTAAAAATTGGAGTACAGATCTAAACAGAGAATTCTCAACATAAGAAATTCAAATGACTGAAAGACATTTAAGGAATTGCTCAACATCCTTAGTCATCAGGGAAATGCAAATCAAAATGATACAATGTTACACCTGTCAGAATGACCAAGATTAAAAACAGGGATGGCAGTATATACTGGAGAAAGGGGAACACTCCTCCAATGCTGGTGGGAGTGTAAACTGGTACAGCCACTTTGGAAATCAGTATAGTGATTTCTCAGAAAACTGGGACTCAATCTATCTCAAGGCCCAGAAATACCACTCTTAGGCATATACACAATGGATGCACTTATACCACAAGGACATTTGCTCAACTATGTTTGTAGCAGCATTATTTGTAGCTAGAACCTGGAAACAACCTAGATACCCCTCAACGGAAGAAAGGATAAAGAAAAATTCCATATACACAATGGAATATTACTCAGTGATTAAATAACAATGACATCTTGAAATTTGCAGGCAAATGGATGGAACCCAAGACCCAGATAGACAAACATGGTATGTACTCACTCATAAGTGGATATGAGATGGAAAGCAAAGGATAACCAGCCTATAGTTCAAGACTCCAGAGAAGCTAGGTAAGAAGACCCTAAGAGGTACATACATGGAAGGCTCCAGAAAGGGGAAATAGTTAAGATCTCCTGAGTACACTGGGGAGGGGGTAGAAGGGAAGGGATGGGGGATGGGAACATTAGGGTTCAAGATGGGCAATTTGTGGAGGGACAAAGAGTGAGACCAATGAAAGAGATATCTTGATAGAGGGAGCCATTATGGGGTTGGGGAGGAACCTGGTGCTGTTGCATGGAGATCGGGCCCTTTGTTCCCTCCCTGCTGCACAGCTAGCTTACACCTGAAATAATCACACAGAAACTGTATTCATTTAAACACTGCCTGGCCCATTAGCTCTAACTTCTTATTGACTAACTCTTACATATCAGTTTAACCCATCTCCATTAATGTGTATCGCCACATGACTGTGGCTTACTGGCA
>LOJH01013435.1:0-10258 GCA_001685095.1 Ellobius talpinus
TTCCCACAGGGCAGGGAACCCTGACTCCTCTTTGGACTGGAGAGGGAGGGGGAGCGGGAGTGGGGGGAGTGGGAGAGAAGTGGGTGGATGGGAGGAGGTGGAAATTTTTAATAAAAGTAAAAAAAATAAAATAAATAAAAGTTTCGATAATTAGTTTAGATACCTCTGAATATCTACTAAGTTATGATTCTCTTATTTGCTCATGGTATTTATTCATGCACATTTTGAATTATGTCAATCATTGGGACTACAGTATTTGTTCCTGTAATTTTTGCCATTTATTTCACATAATTTTCAGAATTAAACTAATTTCAGTTAAATTTCAAATTTTAAAAGTATTTCAAAAATATATTTTACAAAACCATTAAAATATTTCTTATATTTTTTTACAAGATTATAACACAAGTACATCATCTCTTACTTACCTTTCCTTTTTATAAACCTGCTTGCATACCTTCGTTGGTCTAGTTCAAATTTGTAGCCTCTTGCTTTATTTATTCTTTTGTACACACACACACACAAGCACAATACCTAAATTTATAAATACAACCTATAAAGTCTGAGTACTGTTACTTATATGTATATGCTTTTAGATCAAAATTTGATATTGGATAAAGAATTGCCACAGTCTTCCATGAGGAAGATTCATTCCAAACCCTCAGAACAACTTGAATTCAGCCGGTACAACATCAGTAGACATTCTAATGTGGATGGTGACATTATGGGTGGGTGTAGGAGCTCGACCTTAGGAGCCTTAACATTAAACTAAGAACTGAAGGAAACTGAGGAAAGTTGACACTTACTTTTGTATCTAAAATACTAAAATATTTTTCTGAACTTCAGTTTTACTTCTGTTCCCATTGTAAGATCTTCAGATAATATGAAAATGTATGTTTATTTTGTTGTCAGAGTTAAAGTAATAATAAATAGGTGTATCCTGAGAGTTCTTTATTAGCATATGCACTAATCCATTGTCCACTTCAAACTTCTTATGTACTGATACATGAATGTAATTTTTAAATGAAAAGGTTTATTTTTGGCTTTTAGCACAAGAGAGTATAATCCATGGTTGGTTGAAACTATTACTATTAGGTTCACAACAAGTCATAAACATCACAGCAAAGCAATATAGAGGCAGAGAGTTGCTCAATGAAGCATGACAAGGGAGAAAAGACCCCACTAGGAAGGAGCTTTTCATATAGTTCCCTCCCAGGCAAGCCTATCTCCTAATACCTCATTTTGGGACTCATAATTTATTTACTTTGAGTTCACCTGGGGTCCATTCTTGAATCATCTCTTCTGGTCTGATAAATTTAAAATCTCAAAAATATCAATGATATTGTATTTATTTCAAAGTTCATATGCCTAAGCCACATATTCTCCTGGCTGTCGCCTGTAGATTCAAATCTGTTCTTTTCATTGCTACTTGGATGACCAATAATTGTATCAAAGTAGACAAGTTCAAAGCAGAGCCAGGCTATATTTCTACCACATAGTAATGATTTTGCCACAAGCCCTAAATCTCATAAATACTTTAAAAATATTAAGAGTATGAATAATTCCTCTTAAGGCTGTATTTTTAAAATGGAAATACTTATATTTTGAAAGATAATAACATTGAAAATGTAGACATCCAGAAATAAATAGCTCACAGATTAACTAGAAATTCCATTATTGTAGAGATGAAAAATAAAATTAGGTGGGCACAACACTTTAAAATCATTAAAATTATTTTCTATTTAGAGCTGCCATGACACAGATTTTTTAATACAATCTTTTTCTACCTTTTCATTATGTTGAATATTTTCACAAGTGAATAAAGCTGAGGATGAACTATCAGTTTCATTGCCATTGTTAAATAAATTAGTATACACTTGACATCTCATTATTAATACTGAAATATTAGTAGGCCTAAACAACATTTTCAAATGATTTTGTACATTTAATGAGCAGATTAATTTAGCCAAATAGCAGTGGAGTTACAAATTTTTCTGACTCTCAAGCTAAATGATAAATGTTTTTATACAAATAATTTATAAAAATTATCTCATAGTGAAAAAGTTTCTATGAAGTGCAGTGTCATATCATAATCTTGAAATATCCATCTTGCTAAAATTATTTACATTGCAAAATATCAAACAGATAAATGTAATATGTATGTACATATATATTTAGATAGAGTTTCAATGGGAATTTAGCCTGTAAACTTCCATCATATATTTAAATTTATTCAATAATTTGTTACAATAACTATTTTAAATGCCCTACAAGAATACACATTATTAAGGCTCCAGTTTTGAAAACCTTCTCCTGCTTCTCTTTAACAATTGTACCGTCCTAAAAACAAACAGTTGTGAAAGCAGTCCATGAAATTTGAAGTCATTTCTCTATATCGATAAGTGATAAGGTTTTGAATAGTAGGGAAATATTCCTGGAATCTCTTTGGTAAGCATCTGCTTCACTTTCTCTTTGCCTACAAAAACCTAAGAATATCATGATCTATTAAAAATATCAACAGTTTGGGTGACTGGAGAGATGGCTAAACAGTTAAAAGCACTGTCTGTTCTTCCAGAGATCTTGAGTTCAATTTCCAGTAACCACATGGTGACTCACAACTGTCTATAATCTATATAGAACACTATATGCATAATAAAAAAATAAAATCTTAAAACAAAACTACAAAAAACAGTGAACAATTTCATATTGGACTTTCTCTGTCATCAGATTCATCTGATGCAAGGACAGCAATAGTGTCATGATTGGCATATGTTTAGATACTTTAATCACCTAAGAAATAGAGATGCCTAACAGTCTAGCCATGTACACAGTCCTTCATCCTCCTCATAAATCATAAAGGCGCAAACATGCCCTGTTCAAGACAGCATGCTTCTTTCATTGGACAATTTTGTTTCTAATAGGCCCTGTATAGATCTTATTATCTAATTATAGCCTAATTAAAAATAAAATTTACTGCATAAGTGCATTTTCACTCCTAGGCATGGAAATGCATTTAGCACTCATTGAAATGTGATGTGACAACCTCTTCAAATTCAAAAATTGGCTTGCTAGAGACCTCCAAGGACATGATCCTTCAAAGTGCTGTTTGTCAAATTGCCCTGACACACCTCTGGTGGGAAAACCAGTTTTTGACTATAAACATGAAGTGGAAATATGTAATATCCTTTGATACTGATCTTAGAGAGCAAGGAAACATGGCAAAAGTGAGCAGGTGAAAATACCTAAAATTAAATCTATTGTGGGTGAAAATGGGGAGGAGGTGGAGGGTGAGAGTGTTAGAAAAGAAGATTGATATTAGAATTACATGTATATAAATTCTTCATTTTATATTTGAAAATAAAAATTAGTAATATTGGATGTCCAGTAAAATTGCAGTGTTTTTCTAATATCCTGAACTAACATACTCCTTAGTGCTTGTTACACATTCATGACTAATTTTGTATCTGTGAATATGAAGTAAATTCCTTTAGTGTCTTGATGTATTTTCTGATGACAGTCTATAAAAATCTGCAAATAGAAATATGTTCTATATGAAGTTAAAATCTTTATTTCAAAAATCAATAAACTTCTTTCTTCAATTTTAAATGAAATTCAGTTATGAAATAATACATATTGCCCCAAATAGTCCACATATCTGAACATGCATATAAATATTTATGATCCTACTAATAAAAGTGATCTACTTCAAAGGCATATGAATTGTGAGTCAAAATCTTAATCTTTATCAGGACTTAGAAATATAATGAGAAATTTTTAATAAACTTCAGAAAGGAGGTAAACTCATGTTTTATTTAATTTATCATAAATAACCTGCTGTTGAGGACTTTGAAAGGGGCTTTCAAAGGAAGACAGATTTTGACTTGCCAATTTCACATTGATAAATGTTATCTTCAAGACAGTGAATGTTAAACACCCATATATTCTTGGTTGTGTAGAACCTCAGGTTGCTTTGTCATATGCATCGTTTCTCAGAAAACTCTCTCCAGCAAACTTGGTAACTAAGTAACCGAATACACCAAATATGTCATGGCACAGGTAGAATTTAGCCATTCTGAGTTCTCCAAAGTAAGTGAGTTAATCATAACTTTTCTACACCATACCCTCAAAGTCATTCTTCCATGTTTTAATTGGAAGATAGTAAGTTAAAGAATGATATATGTTCTTGAGATAGTACATAATGATTTTAAATAAAGATCAAATAAAAATGATGGCTTATGGATTACTTGCTGATTAAAATATTAATACATAAGTATTAAAATATTGGCATAAATTTTATAGAACTCGTCTGTTTGATGAGTTTTACAACTGTGATTCTATATCACAGTATGATCCTGATGACTGGGTCATTCTACTTTGTTCCCCTCACACACTACTAGGAAGGTCAGAGACTAATGTGTCTGCTTTCTGGTCAAAAACTTTTATAAACATCTCTATAACAAATACTGGAATACATTTTATGATTGGACTATATTTGTGTGACTGAATTTTATGGTGCTACAGGACAATACTGAACCTTCTCAAATATAGAGCACAGCAGATGACAAGTAGAAGACATTCTTAAAATTCAATATTTATATTTGTTTTATGTGCATAAGTGTTTTTGCCTGCATGTATGTCTGTATGAGGTATGAGTGTCCAATTCACAGGAAATGGAGTTTCAGATAGTTGTGAGCTGCCACATGGGAACTGAGAATTGAACCTGGGTCCCCTGGAAGAGCCATGATAGGTCATAAACACCGAGACATCTCTAGCTTGCTTTTAAGATGCTTTCTCATGCTATGAAAAGAAATACCCATAAAAGTTAATTTTATATGAAGTTTTGTGAAACAATTTTAAATTTATTTGGTTTCCTTGACATTGAAGTATTATTTATAATTTACATATCTATTTTTGTGCTTGTAAGCTTAAAAAAATTAAGTGTGTTTTGATCATATCTTCCCACTCCCCAAACTATTGCTAAATCCTCTCTACCTTCCTACTCTCATCCAATTTTATCTTTTTCACTGGAAAAAATCAAAATAAACCAAGGAAAAACTAAAATTATATAAAATTGACACCAAACCAAGACAATCATCAAGAAAACAAAACAAAACAAAAAAGTGTACAGTGAGAGACTTTGAATCACTTAACCCTAAATGAATGTCTTTTTCTAACTCTTTCCATCAGAGCCCATTGAGCTATGCAGTGGAGAATCTGAGAAGAGAATAGGAGCCAAAATTGGTCTGTGAAACCTAGGAAACAGTGTTTTCCATACAGAGTATAGCTGGTACCCACATGACCTCACAGAGATTATGGTAGCATTCACACTTCCTGCACATGTTTAAGCCAGACTAAATCTTATATCAGAAAAGAAGTGGGCAGAAAGTCTCTCCCCTCTAATCAAAAAGCTATTTGTAATCAATACTTGCTGAGGTCAGGGGAAAATTCAGGTTTTTTTTTTTTCCTGTGGAGTGTTCTTGGGTTATCAATCACAGGCCTACCTAAGAAGATGTTGGCCAACACAAAATGCACTGCATGCTTTTAGTCTGCTTTTTTAAAATTTGTTTTGGTTTGCTTTAGTACAAGTGTGTTTTTGTTACTTTTAGAAAAATATATTACAAAGGCAAAATGAGAAAATTATGGGTTATTTGTATTTACTGTTAATACTGGAGATAAGTTTAATACATTCAAAATTTGTTATGCATTATGACATTAAACAAATGAATTTTTAAGTGGGTATAAGCAGCTAGACAGCAGATATACAGTTATGATATTATCTATAGAGTATATCTTTTTTGCTTTATATTTCAACCTATTTTGAATTATTTGTAGCTGTTGCAGAGATACAATTTACTACTAATTAGAGTCAACTCTTAAACACCATCATATTGATCTAGGGGTTTGAAATACAGGTTCTATATGTGGTACAGCTATTGCAATAAGGGAGAAAATAAAAGACAAAGCAAATTTCAGGAGTGAATAACTTCTGAAGAAGAGCAGCTGCATACAGAATGAATCATCAGCTAAAACACATATGAGTGCTCATGGCTGGGTTTTCTCATTCAGCAGAAATCAATATGACAAACCAAACCAGATTCTGGAATAGAAATCACTTATAAAGCCTTGGAACATTTATTACCCATCTTTTTTTGTGGCATTTGATTCAGGGTGCTGCAAATTTCAAACAAGTGGAATAGAATGTAATCATTGTCTTTGAAATTGTTGGAGGCAGTTAGAACGATTTAGTGTTGTGCTTGATGCTACTGGTAATATGTTGTGCCTTATGAAAAAAGGAAAGGAAGACACCCTTTCCAGAGATAACTTTATTAACAATACATGCTTTTATTTACCAGCTTTTTTATTTGCAAATTGAATTTCTGATGATAAACACCCAAGCACACACATGCTCATACACATACACACATATAAAAAGGTTAAACTGAAGAATAAATGAAGGTTTTCTTATTAATATGTCTTTCATTACCTTTGCTCAGCATGCTGTCTGGATTTTGAGAGAGTTAATTCAGGCAGGTCAGATGGACAGAAAAGGAAAAAAAATAAGTTTAAGATGTGGAAGCCTGTAGACTGAGATAGAGGAAGCACAAAGTCAATGCATTCATGGGTTCCACTTAAAACACAACCATATGGATCAACAACTATCATTTCTATTTCACATTTAATTTCGTAAAACCAACATTTGAATAGAATCAATATATTTTTGTGATTTATATACTTAGTGAACAACTTTGTTAGGCTAGATAAAATTAAGTTTCATATGATTATATTGCCAGATTATCTCTTTCAATATTTGGTGCTATTTTGTTACTTATTTTCATTTTTTTTCTTGAATTTATTTTGTAGAGAAGAAGAGATGACTTTAAAGGATAAGGGCATTCATTGCCCTTGCAGAGAATCTGACTTCATTCTCAGAACTGTATCCAGGGTTTACCACTGCCTGTAACTTTAAAGGCAGGGGACCTAATCTCCTCTTCTGTTCTATACAAGCACATAGTGTGCATACAGCCAAGGAGGTTCTTGCACATAAACAAAAATGAAGATAAGTAAAATAAAATAACTTTTTAAAAGTCATAGAAAGTTATATCCTGGTAGGGGACACACACCAGAATGTGGTATTGAAGTCCAATCAATTATGAATAAATACATATGAAATTGAGTAGCTCTATTTCATTCTCTCTCTCTCCACACACACACTGCTTTGCTGTCTTGTATTTATTTCTGACTGTAAGCTGCAAAATTCCCATCATTCTTCAATTGGTACAAATGGTTAATTAAAAAACTTTATTATTCATAAGCATACCACTTTATAAGATTATCGATGATCAGGTGTGACCTTCCACTTTTTATTTCTTTCTTCATTAGACAATTATAGTTAAAGGTTCCATGACATTTAATACATTTTGAAATCTGATTGAATGTTCAGTTGATTTCACATTAATGTTGCCGACCTTCACATGAATGTATCTTACAGACATATTTTAGTATGAGAATATTTAATTAATTAAATAACGACAGTAGGCAAAGCATTTATTTATGCGATAAAATATTTGCAAGTGTCACATATTTGTAATAAAAACCATAATAGCCTATCTGAATCTTAACTGAACATATCGTAGCTGTTTAGGTATTATTATATCAATTGCGCATTTGCTATCACAGGGACAATATTCAGGAACTGCCTCACCATGGATACTATAACGTTATCTTCCCTAATGTGGGGTTAACAAAAAAGCTGCTTCACCCTTATGACATGAATAAATTACTTCTTTATCCACACTGGTCCTGTGACAATCACAATGGCTAAGAGCCTGTCATCTTAATCCTCTAACCCCAAGCTAGCTACATGAATAGTACTGAAGAGATTCAGGTGAATATAACTGAAATCCAGCATCAGAAAAGGAAAACAAAACAAAAGAAAATCATTCCCCAAAACAAAATTGAGCCCTTGTGTAGAAAAATATATTCTAGAAACCAAAATTCTGTGAACATTCCTCTAGAGCCCTCCCAGTTCCAAATTATATATCTATTTATTGTGAAGCTTAAGGTTAATATTATCTGCACCAGGAAACTAGGAAATTTGTTCAAGGGTAATATTTTGTGGCACATTTCTTAGAGACTTTGGTTCAGTGCATTGCAATTAGATAACAGGAATCTATACTTCACATATTTCAGATGATTATGATTCATAGACAAAGATTTTTTTAATTTTTATTATTTTTATTTTATCTTTTAAAAAACAAAACAATCTTTTTTTCATTTTACATACCAATCCCAATTCCCACTCCCCTCCCCTTCTCCCACCCCCTCTAACTTCCTCCACACCCACCCCACATCCACTTCCCAGAGAGGGTTGGGCACATTGCTTTGGGGAAGGTCCAAGGCCCTCCCTGCTAAATCTAGGCTGACCGAAGTATCCATCCAAAGTGAATGGGTTTCCCCCAAAAAAACCAATACAAGCAGTATTGCCAATGCCACTGTCAGTGTTCCCGCAGTCTGCCCCAGCCATGCAACTGTTTCCCACATTCAGAGGGTCTAGTTTAGTTCCTTCCATGCTGGGTCCTTCCCTGTCTGACTGGATTGGTGAGTTCCCAGTAGATCAGGTAAACTGTTTCAGGCAAAGACAATTTTATATGTATTTATGCTTAAGTGGAAAGACAGTCTCTATAATTTTAAGCTCCTAAGAAAACTATATTATGAGTCTGTTACTCTTTCATAGAATTTTTATGCTTAGTCAAATTATGTATATATAATTTTATTTCAGTAGATTTTTATACTTCTATATAAACTTAAAAGCCATCATATAATTCTTATGGAATAGTATCTTTAAAGTTTGTATTAGCATTTATAATTTTATTCTAACCATTCTAGTACTTTTAAATATATTTAGAAACCCTTATAGTTATTTTCTATGAATTATATGTCTTACATTTTATTAAATGTATTCCTATTTAGATGCATATTTTATGAAAATTACTGTAATATCCATTTGAAAAGTTGCTGTAATAATCTCCTGACTATGTAATTTGAATTTTATGAATTATAATGTATGTAAATGCCCAAGATTGTCTTCTTACTATAAGTGGTTTTGTTCTGACAAAAGCTAACGACCATTACAAAAGATCTAGAATCGGCAACGTTAGCATTATTCGGGAGATTTCCAAAGCCAAATGCAGAAATGTGAGTCCCATTGTGGATGTCAGCATGATGTATGAGGAGGAGAAAGAAGAAGAAAAAGTTATGAAATTAAAATGTCAAATAATGATACATGTTACGATGACAATCTAAAGAATAAAAGCTGAGGGCTTTTTGTTAGAGCAGATCTTGTTTAATAGAAAGAAGTCACTAGCTTAAGTCTCCAGTACTGAAAATTGCATACAAACTGAGATTCTTTATGTTTACTTCCCTGAAGAAAAACTGTTCATGAAAGAGAATAAAATTTGCAATAAAGATGATAAAATATCTTTTCATTAAAATCAAAATAAGTTTGTAACTTGAGATCAAATGTCAAAGAAAAACACATGGCTAATGTATATGTTCTAAAATTATATGAGTGTATATATACACATATGCATATTTCCTTACTATGTACATATACTTTTATATATGTTTGTGTTTATAAGTAATATTTAAATAGTACAATTTTTCTTAAACTATGGGTGCAAGTCTCTTGGAACAAAAATTTTGGAACCCCATCTATAAAGCAACCAAGTAGTTTGATTTGACACAGTATTTAGAAATTTGTACAGAAGACCTGGCTTATGACCTCCTATTCTAAAAAAAAGGCAAAATGTCTTTCTTCTTTTGATTAAAATTTTGCTGAAAGTTATTGTATTAACCTTTTTGTGAACTGGTGGGGGGGTGAGTAGTTCTGTTCATAAGCTGACTGAAAAACTCTGTCCACTTGGTCTGCACATTTGAGGAAATCTTAGTGACACTTTTATTAGCCTTGCAGTTCCACAAAAATGACTCTTGAGAAAGGGAATTGGGACAGTCACCAGTTTTACCTATGGCTAAAGGATTAATCAAATATTTGGCTTCAATTTGTTGTACAATTCAAGTACGTCTCTAAAAAAATTCATCTTGGACCTCAAAACCAAACATGAGAAGCGTCTTGTTCTGAAAATGTAGTGTTACAGCAAACAGAAGTTAACACAGGAAAAGCAGAGCCCCTTATAAGAAGCTGTTTATTTGAATCCAACTTCCCACATTTCATAGACATCTGACATGTGGGTCCAACATTACT
>LOJH01013435.1:10317-35140 GCA_001685095.1 Ellobius talpinus
AAAATGGAAAAGTAATACATACAAAATAAAGAAAATGGTGGAAAAATATTAAAATAGTCTCTGTCTCTTAAAAATTACAAATTCAAATTAAATAACATTTTCTTGTAAAAGTAATATTTGTAAACATTACATATATATAGTTCACTTTTAAGTGTAACTGTAAGGAGAGTCAAAACTTTTTAATTCAAAGGAATCACCTTTGAATTCTTACTATAAGTATTTTCTTATTAACAAGTAATTGTTACAAGTCAATAAATCACAATTAAATGAGTGAGGTTTCTTTTACTTTATTGATTTGTCAAAAGAAATTAAACATTGCTTAATATTGTTCTTACTAGGTATTGCAAACAGTTTTTACTTTTTTTCTTCAAATTTCCCTGATTTTAACTCACATCAGTCATGTTTTCTCTTCCTAATTGAGTTTGCTGTACTTTCATAAATTCCTTTAACTCTGTTTGTTTTCCTTCACACATACCCTTATTTTCAATATATTTTCCAAAATAAGGTGGCTTAATATTAAATTTCAAATGTTTTTATCAGAGTAAAAAAACAGTAATGTTTTAGACACTTTGACTCTGGCATGTCTGTCATATTTAGAATTTTGTTAGTAGAGGTCACAAATATTGTTAGCTAGTCACATAAATATGCTTTGATTGATTGAAAAACTGTGCTTATCAATATTGACCTTTAAGAAGAAATTAATTTCATATATATTTTAAATCTATTCTTTTCAGTATTTGAAAGTTTCATATATTTTTAGGATGCAGGTTAAACATACCCATCCTCTACCTTTTTCCTTCAACTACTCCCAGCTGAGTCTCATACTTCCTATCCTCCTTTCTCTAATAGTTGCTGCCAATCACCTGAGTCTAATTAAGACCTTTCCTATGTACATGAGTCTGCTTTCATTGACTACCAGCAATCACTTGAGGGGTTCGCCAAAACAATAGTAACATGAATGTTATGGACATAACTCTTTTCTTATCAGATGAGAAGCCTGGCCGACAGGAGGGATTTTATGCCTAGTTGCAGGAAGTCAGAATCGGCCTGGTCTAGTTACCTTGACAGGCACTCATCACAGGTTTCTCATGTTAGCATCTATATAGTTTGCACATGTCATTGCACCCTGGCAGTTGCAACTGCATTCTTCCCAGGCACTGGCGCTTTATTCTTTTTCTGATAAGGGTGTAAAAATTCTGATTGCTTGTAAGAACTTGTCTCCGTCTTGCTGAACTCCGTCCAGCTTGGCCTGGTTTAAATTCGCCTTGACCATAACAGGGAATACTGGTTCGGTAAGTGCTGGCTTTTATACCTGGTGTTGTAAAATTTTCAGACTCCAGTGGTTAGGATTTTCCTAGGCACCAAGGAGTAGCCTACGGCTGTCGGATACATTCTAAAGTGTATGTCTATGTCCACAGATTTGTGCTTTTCTTGACTTTGTTAACAACAGCTTTCTTTCCCACTGCAAAGCCATCAATGTAGAAGCTCACACCTGGCCAAAGTGCCAAGACTGATTAATTCTGAGTGCTTAATTGTGGATGTGTCAACTATATCAACACTTCTAAAACTCATTAATCGGAAAATCCTTCATTCAAATATAGAGTTAATATAGTTAATAACATAAACATTAGAACAACACTGAAAAAAATATGTTATTTGCTCTTTTGTTAATGACCTATTAACGGCAAGTTGACAATTTATTAAGTGGTAAATTAATACATTATTTTGTGTTTTAAAATATTTCAAAATTCTAATTTATTACCCTCTTTGAAATAAAGCATCACTCTTATCTAAATAATACATTAAAATGACAAACTACAAATCCTTCTGGATTTGATACAGACAGTACAAAAATCCAAGTAGTTTTTTCATGTTTTTTGTTTGTTTTGTTTTTCAATTTTTCATGTTTTTTAAATACTATAGTTGTTAAAAAATGATCAGAAATTGGGAATCAGCCTGAATGAAATCCAAAGACATCTTTCCACTTATTAATTATTTTTATTTTATTTATTTTAAATAAATAAATACATTTAATTATTTATTTTCCCTCCCTCTTCCTTTCCCAGTCCACACCCCATCCAATCCACTCCTATTCTGTTTCTGGTCAGGAAAGGGCAGGTCTCCCATGAGTATCCATAAAATATGGCAAATCAAGTTACAGCAAAACTAAGCACATCCCAGGCATTAAGGCTAGGCAAAATGGCCCAGTATGAGGAGTAGGGTCCCAAAAGCCAGCAGAAGAGTCAGAGACAGATCTTCTTTTAGCATCTACACATTTTTATTCATCCTTTGCCCTCTCTTTTAAAATTTTATTTTATTTAATTAGCATTTTTAAATTTTATTATACTTAACAAACACAGTTTCCCCTCTCTTCTTCCCTCCTTTCCCCTCTCCCACCCACTCCTATCTACCCCCTCCTTCCCCCCCTCCCGCATTCCATTCCTACTTTGTCTCTATTCAGAAAGAAGCAGGCCTCCAATGGGCTTGAACAAAGCCTGGCACATCAAGTTGATGTATGAACAGGCTTTCCCTCCCTGCCATCTAGCAAGGCTGAAGAAGGTTATACAGCATGGGGAACAGTTTCCCTAAAGCCAGCTAGACACCAGAGACAGGCCTTGATCTCACTGCTAGGAACTTTACAAACGGACTAAGCTACACAACTGTCACATACATAAACAGGGACTAAGTTGATCCCATGAGGGTCTCCTAGCTGTCAGTCTTGAGTCCATGAGCTACCATGGGCTCAGAAGCTCAGATTAGCTCTCTCTGTGATTTCCCCCTGTCATGACTGTGACCACTCTGGCTTGTACAATCTCTCTTCTCTTTCTTCAGGAGGACTCGCTTAGCTCGGCCCAGTGCTTGGTTGTGGGTCTCTGCATCTATTCTTCCTTCTAAGGAAGCAACTGTGATTTATTTCTATGCCAATGTTAACAAAGAAAAGAAAAGAAAATTTAACAAATTACCGTGTTCCCTAAATGCACTAAAATTTAAGTTAAGACCGCATGAACTGTGAAAATAAGTTTTCACAAAAAATAAAGGTCATCAATAGAAATTTAAGAAAAACAAAAGAGTGCATGAAATCTAAAGATGCATTTGCCACAGCAGGTAGGTGCAATAAATATAGACTTTCCATAGGTGTGTTAATGCTTTTCACAGTGAGAATGAGCCTCAGTTTGGATTTGAAATAATTTTTAAAATAATGCGTAGGAAGATTTTTTAAAAATTTATTTAACTTTATTTTATGTGTTTTAGTGTGAAAGTATCACACTAATCTCCCAGAACTGGAAGTACAGAGAGTTGTGAGCTGCCATGTGGGTGCTGGGAATTGAACCCAGGTCCTCTGGAAAATCTGCCAGTGCTGAGTCATCTCTCCAGCCTCAAAAGATTTTTTATAACTCTCCATTGTTACCATGGATTCAATATCATACCTACAAATTTAATATGTGCATAAGAAAGATGACTGAATCTTGGAAAGATTAATACAAAGAAAGATATTGTTTAGTAACTTAACAGGAATGCACAAGATTCAGAAGAAGGAATTTTAATTTGACAATTCTTTTTGTGCTACATAGATATTAAGTAAGTCATGGGAATGGGAAAGGTCACCTAGGGGTGGGCTATATGTAACAGGAAACTATGTACTGGTGTTGGCGCTAAGTAGTACAAGCAATCAATATAGGAGACAGAGAGGGAAAACAAGAAAGACTGCTTGATTGGTATAAAAATGATAGATAGAACAACACCAAATTGTCTTAAAAGAAAGAGAGCACAAACATGGTACCTGATACAGATTGAGAAAGGAAAAACTCCCACTGTGTATAGTAGAATGAAAGGTTACAAATAAGAAGAGTTTCTGTTTAATGGGACATAATAACTAACACTTTTCAATGTCCATTATTCTTAATTTTCACTCATTTCTTACAATCATAATGAAATAGTAAATTCTGATAGATTTACATGCCAAGCACTCAAGACATCTAGTCACCTCCATGACTCACCCCTTCACAGCACTGTTAAATCACTAAACTGCTGAGATACACAATCACTTTCTTAATTGATAGCCCTAGTTTCCACCGTGCATTTTGGGGGCTATTGATCAGTAGTATTTCAAATTGCAATGCACGAATATAACAGCATGGTTTTGAAAATACTGTGAATGCTGACAGAAAGCAGCATTTCCTTTTGCTAATTTTCCCCACCGCAGTCTATCTTCTCAGACTAAAATCCAAGACTATACACAGCCCTTCTGCCTTATAACCTTGCTTTAATCACTCGCTGACTATGTCGTCATGCACATTTGTCTAATTCCTTGGTGCAGGTTAGTACAAAGCAGATATTTAGGCACACTGTCTTCTTCTTTTTCTTATCTTTCAAACTCTAACATAGTTTTAAAATTTACTTTGTTACAAATACCTCACTTCCTTCCGAACTTCATACACAAGATTGGGGCTCCATGACATGTAAATATTGATTATTTGAAAAAGAAACTGCTTTCTGTTGTTAATTTTTAGTTTGTCATTCTTGGATTCCTTACATATTAATCATAATTGGTGACTAGCATAGTATAAAGTACTTAAATTAATAATGTGAATAAACTTTACTCTGCAGTATTTTATTTAAGATTTGAAGACAGTGTTTAAGATGAAAGACTAACCATCACACAGAAAGGGGACAAAATAAGTAGCCAAATAATTCATAATATTTTTTATTTTGAGGTGATCTTTCAATTCAAATATTTCAATGTTTATTCCAGCCAGTGTACATGAACAACTGGATACACAGAACTTTGAAAGGTCTTAAACGTATATATTATTTAAGTTAAACGCTAAAACAAAAGTAATGCATAAAATACTTTTCATAGAGAAAATAATGTGTCCCACTTTGTCAGTGTTCTGCTCAGTAAATTCAAATTGATTATTCTAGATAATAAACAAAGTGAATGCAGATAGATTTTCAATTGTGTTAATTTTATACCTGAGTTATGACGGAATAAATAAAACATGTACTTTTTTTCTTGTCTCCTTTGTTGCTTTCTAATATGAAATAGTTCTTTGTGTGCAGGCTTTCAATTAAAGTTAATTACTTCTGTCATTATAGTGAATATTTGATGCAGTTTCTATTTCACTAAGACAATTTCAATAAGTTAAAAAATAGATTGTTTTGCTGAGATGAATCTACTATATTATACAGACAATTTCTATGAAGTCATTATTCAAAGGAAAGCTAAAATCATTAGTTTATACTTGATATGTGTTTTCCTTACCATGCAAGTTAATTATGTCTCTCAAGAAAGTGGGGGTTAATGGTCCCTGGATACACCTAGAAGCAATTTTTAGACAACTGCAGAAGCCAGGAAATAAATTTTCCTTTAATCAAGATAAATAATAATGAAAACCAGCATTACTGTTTAATATGTATGAATTTCAATTTGTAATCAAAGTGTCCTTGTGACAGACTGTCCATCACTCTCTTCATCCTACTATATAAAACTTTTTATATAATAATTATTTTTCCTATCAGTGAAAGAGATGATTTTAACTATGCTAATTCTGTAAATTATTAATATGTAAATATATGAGTATAAAGTAACAGTAAATTTTAGTTCAAATTATGGTTGGCCTATAAACACTAACAATCCCTTAAATAATAACTAACATTAGGGGTAATGTTAACAAGACTATGAGACAGGTAAAGATGAAACAGAAAATTGGTGGAATATATGTTCTCTTGTCATCTAAACTATTGAGTGCTGTTAGATATTTCTATAATTTGCATGCAAAAATGTGGAATAGTATATCATATAGTACATAGTAATGATATGTTCTTAGAATTGAGAAATGATTTAAATACAAACATACCATTTTAAATTTCATCAGTGTATGAATATTACATTGATAGAGAGTGAATGTGATATGATTGGAGTCTCTCTTTGGTAGTATATATATTCTCTTCATGAGCCAAAACCCGAGTTGCAGAAACGTAACTTAAATAAAACGAGGTTTGGGGATGTAAAGGTACTGAATTTCCAGAAGTATATAAATGTTTGATTATTTTAATAAACCTTTATTTTTAACATCTGTATAAAGTTTAAAATATGATGAAAATACAAACTGGTTTTACACATATACTAAGTTATTTTGCATATATTAATTTATGAATATATAAAATATTTTTATTTCTCAAATGGTAGTATACTGTTTCTGTTTCTCAGTATATATTTTCGCTCATACTAAATTGTATTGGATTCTTCTATAATAATGTTTGATGCTAAACCAGACTTTTCAAATAAAAAACCTTTTATATGTCTATAATGCTTAGTATATGTCTTGATTTGAAGAGTATATTGTATTCAATGCAAAAGATGTTTTTTATTCTCAATCCATTTGTCATTTGCAAAGAAGAACTGCTGACATTTGCAAAGAAGCAGTGCTAATTTTATGGGTTAATTTTGTATCCAGTTACTTTGCGGAGAGTATTTAACAGTGATAGGAGTTTCCTATTGGAATTTTTGGATCACTTACGTAAACTATCACATCATCTGTAAACAAAGATACTTAGTCTTCTTTCTTTCCAATTTATATCTCTTTGATCTCCTTCAATTTTCTTATTTCCCTAGTTAAGATTTCAAGCACTATAGTGAATAGAGATGGAGAGAGTGGCCAAGCTTGTTTGTTTCTGATTTTATAGGAATTACTTTGAGTGTTTCCCCATTTAAATTTATGTGGGATATAATATTAAAATTGTGCACACATGCATTATTTCTGCTCCTTTCTTATAACCTGAAATAAACTTAATTTTATTTCTATCACACAGCAAAAATAAGTGGATTAAGTAATATGTACCATCCACTAAAACCAGCATGAAATGCTTTTACCATCATACGTGACTTATAAATTGTTAACTGTGTAGCACTTAAAGTATATGTAATTTCATGAATATGCTTCATATTTTACAGGGGATTATATTTTTCCTGACCAAGAATGCACGTCATGACTGATGCAAACTAGTGTAGATTAGAATGAGTAATTTCTTCCATTTTTTGTTCATTTGTGCTACTTCCATACCAGAATCTCTGGCTCATGGAATTCAAAATCCAACCTTTCAAGTTCTGATATGATGTCACTTGCTATTAAACAGGATTATGTTGACATTGCATTTTCTCTTGTTTCCAGAGAATCTGTCTAGCCTGTGGCTTGATCTTGTCTCTGATTTTGCTGTATGCTGTATGATTATTTGTTTTGCTTAGTGTTATCTCTTTGTGATGTGAACTTTTTAAGGAAATTAATGTGCCTTATGATAATCTTGATTATTTTAGCACATTGCAAAATTTCTTTTTGATTGCTTTTTGGGGATGAGTAGATATAGTGAAATATGTTAGTTGAAATTAGTTAAGAAGACATTGATTAACCATTTTATAAACTACATATTACTTACAGAAACAGTATGGCACAATGTATATTCATAGAAATGGTATGTGTTGTCTAATCTCACAAGTTCTAGCAGTTTCATATAATTTTTGTTTTGCATATTCTAAACATATAACATGAACAAGTAGTGTAGCTATACTTTTGTATTTCTCAACTTTATATATGTATTTAAGTGTATGCTCTGATAAACTTTTATCCACTTAATTACTTTTACTTAATTCCTTTTTGAATGATGACACAGATCTTATCCTGTAGGTCAGACTTGCTTGAAATTCACTATGAAGCCAAAGCCATTCTAAACTCAAAGCATATAATGAAGTTTGAAGTACATCAGCATATTTTACAGTAACTCTAATTCATTATAAAATACCTGCATCATTCCAAAATGTATTCATGTAATACTATGTAATCAATCTCATATCCCACACAATATATTATATCTTAACATACTGAATTAGTTTTCATTGATTTCAGTAGCTTTCAATAGGCCTAACTCACTGTAAATCCAATAAACTACAACAATGACCTGCTTTACAAGATAACCCCCAATAGTATAATTACTGGCACTTTTTCTTTGGGGGTAAACAATAGTCATGTAACTGGACATAAGTCCCATTCAATGGGAGAAAATAGATGCTTGAACTATAAACCTAGCTAACTATAAATGGATGGAGAAATCACAGACACTACGATATAACCCACAGGAAAACTTTGTTATGCAGCAATGGAAGATATTTTTAAGATTACTTTATTTTGAAATATATTACATTCGTGTTTTGCCTGTATGTATGTATGTATGTATGTATGTATGTGTGAGGGTGTTGGATATCTTGGAACTTGAGTTATAGACAATGATGAGCTGCCATGTGGGTGTTGGGAACTGATCCCAGCTCCTCTGGAAGAACAGCCAATGATCTTAACCACTGAGTCATCTCTCCATCCCTGCAATGGGAACGTATAATGATCCAAAACCTGACAGAATTCAGAGCATTAATGGTCATGAAGTATACAACACCAAATAATTCATCTAAACAATAACCCTTACAAGGAAAAGTCAGAGAAAAATTACAGGGGAGGAGGATGAAACATCGTAAAAATTAGAGGATCAGGACACCTGCAATAAGAGCATCTTGTTGACATGACAAAAAACTATACATAAGAAATCTCAACTACATGGTTACTTAAACAATATCTGCACAATGGCAACTCAAGTGTACATTTTGACATACCTCAACTAAAAAGGTTATCCAATATTCCCATCTTTTACTGTGAACGGTTATATTAATTGTAAAGATTAAGCTCTCTCCTTATAGTTTTGATATAAATCTATAATAAGCTAAAAGTACAATATTTTGTTAATATTTTCCCAGGTTATAGCTTTTATTTTTATTTCATTAGACACATTTCTTGGTTTAATATTTGATGAGCTTTCAGGTATTAAAATGTATGTTTTATAATCATCATTCTAAACAGTTCTGACATTTCCAGCTGTAGCAATGAATTTGAATGTAGCCACAGACACGTCTTCCGCTGCCTGCCTTAAGTTGGTCCTTGGTTATTCAGTGATTGAATCAGGTAGAAGACGCTTATGTCTTCTGGACAAGTGACTAATCTGTCATTCCATAATGTTTCACCTTAAACCTGCTAAAATTCCATCCTTTGAAGTCACCCTTACATGATTGATATAGACATCTTAGTCTCCTTTTAATAATGCCTGCATATTACATAATTATGTGCTTTTAAATTGTTATTATTTTATAATTAAAATATGTTTTCCTATGGACAAATATATATGTATCTTATATTTATACAAAGTTTGCTAATGTGTCTTTTAATTCCTATATTTCACCCCTTGTGTATACAGTGAATCCTCATGTATTTGGTTTGGCAACTATGTCTCTGTCTTCTGTTCAATGCAATTTCTTCTAATCACTTTCTTCTTAACTTCATATCAAATTATAGACTTACTTGAAGGACTTAAGAAAAAATTTTGAAAATTCAGTTGCATATTTCTTAGCATATGTGCTCTGTTTTGGTTTCAATGTTTTTGGTTGTACTGTCGTTTCTCTCTGTGCGATTAACTTATCATTCTCCACATCAAATAAATTCTGACTTCCCACAAATTGGGCTGTAAAAATTTATTCATAAAAGAAATTCCATTTTTTTCTGTTTCCATTGTGGCATTACACTTGTTTAGTAGTCACCAAAAGACCGTTAAAATTCCCATATTAATTTCTACCTATAGTGTTCTCTTCTATTTCCCTAGGCCCAGTCCCGCAGACTAGTCCCTAGCACTGCAGCAGAACACCACCTTCTCCCTCTTTCCCTGCCTATATCATAAGTCATAAGTACTATTTCCATCTAAGATTCCTACCTGCACTCATGGTATAACCTAGCCCACTACTGCAGCAGATACTCCCTGCTAAAACACAGGCCATACATGCCAAAATGATAGGTAGACTGCCCCCAGAATTTCTTTTCTCTCTCTGTTCTCTGGGACCAAATCTCTCAGTCTCATCCTGAGTTCTGTAACAGATAAACAGCTACAGCTTTTTTTCTCACTGCCGACATCTCTTGTGCTTCCCACCAACCATCTTCTCCTAAACGTTCTCCCTCCACTCATAGCTGTCCCCCAGTCTCCAACACCAACAAGTCTTCCCTGTGAACACACCAAGCGCATAAGCCAGGGAAACAGGTAAAACACAGCCACCACACACTCCAAAAATCAAGAGAGGAAACAGAAAGCAAGGAACAAAATACCTATCCAACAAAATCAAACCCAGAAATCAGGATGTAGACCTATAAACACCTTAAACCAAATACCTAAGTGCCAAGATAAGAACACAAACAAACAGCCAGGGAAATAACTCTTTACTAGAGTTTAGTCACCCTACCTCAGTAGGCCATGGATATTGCAACAGAGTAGAAATACAAGAAAAAGACATTAAAATCAGCTGCATGAAGATTATAGATATTTACTTTTTTGAAGAGGAAATAATAAATAAACCTTTTTTAAAAATCTGGGAAATTACAAAAGACAATTAGAGGAAATGAATAATTCCCTTAAACTAGGCCAAATAAATAAATAAATACTTGAGGGAAACAAAATCACTCAAGATTTTAAAATGGAAATCAATAAAGAAAGCGTAAATGGAGAGAATTCTGGAAATGAGAACATTTAGAAATTTGAGCAGGAACTACTACTCCAACTGAATACAAAAGACAACATGGAAGAAAGAATCTCAGGCCTTGAAGGTGGTGTAGAAGACATGGATATACTGGTAAAGAAAAATGTTATTTTTTTTCTGAAATAAAGTATCCAGGATATCAGGTGCTGTAGGAAGTTTTGTAGCTTGTGGTTACCTGCTTACTGGGGCATGGCCTCCTATACCTGTGGCTGCCCCTTTTCTTTCTTCTTTTTCACCAGCTGCTCATTCAGATTGTTGGATTGTGGGATTCGATCGCTGTCCACTTTTCAAGCAGAGAATGCTGATTTGTGAGCTTACCCCTAGATAAATAACTATATATTTCTCATTTCTGAGCTAGAGTGGGATTTATTTCAAGTGTCTGTTCATCACCTAAGTCTCCTCATTAATCAGGAGAATTAAGTAAAAAAAAACAAACCTAAGAATAATATGAGAATAAGGAGAATCACTGCTCAAAGACATAGAAAATACTTCAACAAAATCACTAAAGAAAATTTCTCAGCCTAAGGCAAGACATGACTATAAAGGTATAAGAAGTTTATAGAATACCAAATAGACTAGATCAGAAAGAAACTCTCCTTGCCTTTTATAATGATGAAAACACTGAACATCATGACAAAGTAGAAATGTTAAGGGGAAAAGGTCAAGTAAAACAGAGACAGACCTATCAGAATTACTCCTGATTTCTCAATAGAGATGCTAAAAGCCATAAAGGCCTTGACAGATGACTTTTAGACCCTAAGATATCACAGATGCCAGACTAGACTACTATACCCAATGAAACCTTTGGTTACCATAGATCGAGAAAACAAGATACTACTCAAAAAAGTCAAACTTAAATTATGTCTATCTACAAATCAAGCCCTATAGGAGATTAGAACACAAATTCCAAGCTGAGAATGATAATTACACCTATAAAAACACAGAAAATAAAGAATTTCAAACCAGCAAAGCCAAAAGGAGGGAAGTATACACACACACACTGGCATATATACAGACACAAACTGAACACAGATGCAAAAATTCCTCATGAAGTCTTTGTAAAGAGAATATAAGCCTACCTTGATCAAAAAGGCAAAATTTCAGAGACCCAGGGTAGTTTAACATATTTAATCTACTAGATGTAATACATCAAATAAATGGTAGCAAGGGGATAATCATAAATTATGTAATTGTTTCAGTTGAACCAGAAGAGAGGCTTTTGAGAAAATTTAACATCCTTTCACAACAAGCTCATAGAAAATGTAGTCATGAAAAGACCATATTGAACATAATAAACAGCCAACATCATGTTAAATGGTGAAAATCTCAAAGCATTCCAACAAAGGTTAGGAACACAACAATGATACTCTATTCTGGCTTACTTAATATAAAACTTGAAGTCTTAGCTAGTGCAGTAAGTGAAGAATGATGTGGGATGTCCTTCTGTATTTGTGTTGATTTTATTGGTTAATAAATAAAGCTTCTTTGTCCTATGGTAGGTCAGAATATAGCCAGACTGGAAGGGATATATATAGAGAGTAGGCAGAGTCAGAGAAAGGCCATGTATCTATTGAAGGAGAAATATGCCAGCCAGAACCTTATCCGGTAAGCCACAACCTCTTGATGATACACAAACTAATAGAAATGGGTTCATTCAAGATGTAAGAGCTAGCTGGAAATATGCCTGAGTCATTGGCTAAACTGTGTTGTACTTAATAGAGTTTCTGTGTGATTATTTGCATCTGAGTGGCTGAGAATTCAAAGGGCACTCTCCTCCTACACAAGAAAAGGAAATAGAAGTGTTACTAATGGATAAAGAACTAGCTAAAGTATCAGTATGTATAGATGATGTGAGTCTACACATAGAGACCCTAAACACTCTGCCCAAAGGGTAAAAATATTAAAGCTGAGAAACACTTTTCACAATGTAGCAGGTTATAAAATTAACAAACAAAAGTAAGCAGGCTTCCTATAGTCCAAGGATTAGCATAAGAAACCTAAATTAGGGGATCAATACTTTCATTCAAAGAACTGTTTGGGAATTAAGTGTAAACAAGAATGTGAATGACATGGACAGTTCAAACTGTAAGATAATGAAAAAAGAAACCAAGGAAGATACTAGAAGATGGTTACTTGCTTATAAACTTTGCTTATGGATCAGATAAAATTAATATTGTGAAAGTGGCCATTTACCAACAGAAATCTACTCATTCAATCCAATTACAATCAGATTTCCAGCATATTCTTCAGACCTAGAGAAAAAAAATCTTAAGATTAATATGGAAGCAGGAAAGTTCAAGGAGTGCCAAGGAACTTTTAACAAAATATATACTGTCATAGATATAAGCACCCTTGATTTTAAATGTTTTCCCAGAATCATAGTAAAAAAAAATTGGCTGAGAGAAAACAGGTACAGATTTCAATAGAATAGAATAGAGAAGCTATATATAAATCCACACTACTATGTATACCTGAGTATGAAAATGATATAAAAAATATAAATTGGAAATAAGTCAACATTTTCAATAAATATTTCTATTCACCAAGATGCAGAAACATGAAATTATCTTTGTTCTTCTCCTTGAAAAACACGCAATTCTAAATCACTAACGTATTTTAACATAATACTTTATTCTCTGTACCAACTAGAAGAGGAAAGTAGAAAATATACTTTAACAGGTAGAGACTTTCAAGATAGGACTTTAGCTAAGAAGGAAATAAGACCAACACGTGGCAAATGTGACCTCATTATACTAAAAAGCTTCTGTAAAACAAATGAAACTCTATCAATGGAGCAAAACGGGATCCCACAGAATGATTAAAAAAATCTTCCAAGCTGTATATCCTTCAAAGACTTAATGTCTATTATCTAGAAGAATTTACAAAACTAAACATAATTTTAAAAATACAATTAAATTGACTAAAACACTAAACAGATAATTTTCCGGGAAGTGATATAAAGGGCAAGGGATCAATCTTTTTAAAATGTTTAATTTTGTTAGACTTGACAAAACGAAGATTAAAACAACTTGAAGATTGCATCTCGTCCCTGTCAGGATGGCTGATATTGTGAAATGAGTATGGACTCAAATCTGGGAAAGGGAGAACCTTTATGATCTGGTGGTGAGAGGGCAAAGTAGTGCACTCATTTAGAAAATAAGGCTGGTGTTTCTCATAAAACTAGAAATAAATTCTATACCATTTTGGACATAGTGACCCCCAAAATCTATAATGTATCACAAAACGTGTCAATGTTGATTTCCCCCTTTATTCACAAGAGTGAGGACATATAAAGAGGATATCTGTCCACTACTGAGTGGAAATTGATAAATATATGAAAAATCCCAGGGAAATAGAAAGTGGGAAAATTATAATGATTAAAGTAACCAAGAATGGGAATAGAGATGATGTATGGTCTCTGGGATATCAACCCAAAAATGATTCCACATCATATAAAACTCCGAGAGTATTACAAATAGGAGTTATGAAGTACATACAAGCCATAAAATAAGGTGAAGTGCTGTGAAATAGCATATTCTAGCCTCAATATAAGCATTTCAACTATGAACCCACAAGTGAAATTATTTATACTGGCCTGTAGAAGACCTACTGTAACCATTCATTTGTAGAAGGCAGAGACCTTTTTCTCACCACTGAGCCATCAACTATTAATATATTTGGGTAAAAAAGGAACCACTGTCTTCAATTGTGTACCTATTACCTAGTCATTGGAAAGAACCTCACTGTGGTCACACAGAAGAACCTGGTTAAAGTTAGAAGGTCAAACATCCAAAAGGAATAGACATAAACACAAGAAAGAGGCTTAAAGATAAGGTGGGTGTAGACGGCATAGTAGTAAGAAGGGCGGTGGTGGTGTATGACTTTCTTTTTACAAAAGTGATGCTATCAAAGATCAAGGTACATATTAAAATAGTGTTTAAAATACTCTTAGAGAAACTTTTGACCATAAAAACATAAGCAAATGACCTGAAAAGTAAACAAAGTGGTCATATTTTATAAATGTTGGTTACTGGTTAAGTCACTTCAAATAGCTCTATCTACTTTTTGGGCAAAGGCATTATAGATAATAATTAGATATAATTATAAATTTAAAATCATCAATGAAACGTGAATGAAACATACAGGAGAGATACATTGGGACAATCAGAAAGTGTTAGATGTTGTAATTCAGTATTAAACAATTTTGGACAAATTTATGCTTCTAAAGACATTTTATTCTAATTGAATTTTAAGTTAATTGATATTACTGCATTCTATAACCCAGTGACATATTAATATAATAACAATAACTAAAATTTGTTTAGTATCTTCATTTTAGTAGACCCCAAAACAAACACGATTTTACACTACCCAATTTAAATCTAATAAAACACATTATTAAGTAACATATTTCCCTGAATTTATGGCTTAAAAAAGAATCAAAGTGTCAAATAAGTTAGACTCTAACTGTCTTAAACAGTCTTGTATTGCATTATGACACCATTTGCTCTCAATATTGAAGTGTTAAAGAAGGTGCTTAGAATGTTATTGGAACATATTGCAATTTTTAAGAACTATAAATTAATACACTGTCTTTAAGATTCAAAGTGTCCTATGATTTGATTTAATGCAATTTGAAAGACAGCAAAATGTTTTTTATTGACTTCCACTTGGAAATTTTCATGTCTTCATTGTGTACCCATAGCATCCAAGAATTATAATAAGAGCAACATGTATTTTAATGAATAAATGTCTAAAGAAACTGAAACAAACAGCTGCAGCACATGATAGCCATCATTTGTGACTACATATTACCCATTGTAAGCTGCCCTTAGAATACATGGGATGTAATCATTGCTCTCTTAGCAATAATACAGGAACATCATCTAGGCTCCAGAGGAGGCATATTGCTGATCATGGTGGTATTCTCTACCTTAATTATGCACTATATTTGCATTATTGAGAGCACAATTGCTGCCAAGGAACTGTTACAATGTCAATGCAGTTACACTGATATTGTGCTGTCTCAGCATTTTTCAAAGGCAAGATCCTTACTATGCAAAATTCAATCAAAATGCAATTGGAAATTTATATCATTTCTATCAAAAGGATGTTTGACATAAATCAAATGTTCTCTCTTAAAGACTGTAGAAGAATTTAAATATAGTATAATCAGCTTGCTGTGAAGTTACTGTCCATGCAAATTTACACTGACAATAACATATTTAATTGAAAATAAAATTGATAAAAGCTAAATATTGTAATAATGAAAATTATAATCTCATGACCTAACAATGTAGTAAAAAATAAGAGTTTTTAAAATATCTGTGTTTCCATTGATCCTATTTCTCATTTTTGGGATATTTGTTCATTGAATATTGTATAACATGGAAAAATAAACAGGACTTGAAAGCACACTGTTATTCCAGCACTTGTGAAGTAGATGAAGAGATAACAGAATCTCAAGTTCATCCTCAGCTACACAGTTAATTTGAGAACTGTTTGATTTCTTAAAACACTGGTAAGAAAAAAGAAAGAAAGAGGGAGGAATAAAGGAAGATACACTCCATGCACATATTTTAAAACCTTAAAACATACCAACATGTTCCATTTCTAAGAGAAGACATGAGGCATGAGGCTATGTGATAATTTTATTAGTTCATTCACAAGTTTGTCAGTTTTTTATAAATGATGTTAAACAACAGAAAATAAACTAAAGAGGTAAACAAAATCTGCTAGATAAAATTGCAATTTAGAGAACCAGAGAAATGTATGAATTGTAATACATTGTCAAAGATAAGCAATTCAAAAATCTGAGATAATAGCAAACTTTAGATACTTAAAGATAAATCAGAATTAAAAATTGCAGTAAGCTTAATTAATGAGATGGCATCTAACTTTTTAAAGAAAGATGGATATTGTTTATTTTTTGTCAAAAGATGTGGGAGAATAGAAATATCTACGTAAATGGAATGGGGCCTTCAATGAGGACTGAGAATTGGCGATGGATTATATGATCAATACTAGGAGATTATTTCCACCATTACAATATAAAGAATGAAGTAGAAGGGTATGAGACATTTAAGGGCATTTTGTATTATGGGATGGTAACTAGTTAATTTCTAAGTCCTTTCAGATGAATTCAACTTTATTTTTGAGCAACAGAACTCCATCAACATTTTTTTAAATTTTGTTTGGCTGTCTGTTTTTGTTCTTTTTCTATAGAGGAAAGAGGTGTTGACATCCTTTACATCAGGAAATCATACAGGCAACAAGAGTGAACAGCTTGTCTGCAGTATTCACAAGATGCTTTTTGTAGTAAGTAATCTAGAGAAAAAGCATCTATCAATAGTTGGAAGTGGAAGAAAGGAATGCCTATGTTGAAAAGGTGCACAGTTAATACTGAAAGTTAGAATAGCAATGATTAGAGAAATGGTGGTATTTTTTCTTTCATTGGAAGTAATTTTTTACATACAATATAATTTCATTATGATTTTCCCTACCATAACTTTGCTCAGATTCTCCCTACTTCCCCACCCACCAAATTCATACATTTTTTTAAATCTCCATCAGTATAACACAAATAGGGATTTCAAATAATAAAATAAGATGAAATAAAAACAAATAAGAATAGAATAAAACAAACAGAAAAAAATGAGCCAAATAAAAAGAATAAAAAACACATTCAGACACCTCACAGCACAAGTTTGACACAGAGAAACCGGTGAAATCAAAATCAGAAACCAGAATGTAAAAGCAAAAGATTTGTAAAGGAAAAACATAAAAAAATAAATCGGTAAAATAACCCCAAATAAAGAAAGCATTGTGAGACAAAGAGCCTCTAAAAATACCATTGAGTTTGTTTATGTTGGGTCTCTATTTCTGCACATGGGACTGTCCTTTGGTTCTGTTCGTTTATACAGTAAGACTCCGAGCATGAAAGAGACACCTGGAGATATATTTACTGAATGACTCAGCTGCCAAAGGTCCAAAAGCCAGAGACTTGGATATTCTCACATCTGGTTCCCAAAATTGCCTGTGTACCACTGGACAAATAGGGCTTCTGCTTGTTTTCTGCCTCCCAATCTCTGTCTTCATTCCTTGAGAGAACAGAATGCAAGCAGGGAGATCTAATTACCTGGACTGTCATGTCTTCATTTTCTTGCTGCCAAATTTTTTTCTCTGGCCCAGTCTTTTAGCCAGTCCTCTGATTAGCAGAATTATTGACAATATCATTACTGACTGGAACATATCCTAAATTCTATGTTGAGAAGCTCTGTCCTCTGCCTTTGACTAAACTGGTGATCAGATTCTTTAAGGACACATGCAGATAGCAGGAGATCTCCTTCCACACCTTCACTATTTCACTTACTCTTTTATTCTCATATCCATCTGTGCCCACCATCTATCAGGGAGTTTTGTTTGTTTTAGGCATATGTTTTAAACTCCTGCTTTCTCTATATATACCTCAAGTTCCTTGTGTCCTTTCAGCCACCCTTTAACTTGCAACCTTTGACATCTCTGCTTTTACCTCATCCATTGAAAATGGCTATAAAGTAGCTCACATACTTTAGAACTAAAGATAAGTAGCCCTAAAGGGACCCTGCATGTTACTCAGCAAACCCCCTGCATTTTTACAGGAAGGTAGTTGCCCACTCCTTCAGATTAATATTTTACTTCCTACCTCTAACTTACATCAAATGGTCCCTGCCTTCTTGTGCTTCCTAAAATAGACACTGCAGCAGTTAGTAGGGGATGGCAGAGAATTACCACTTTCACACCATCAATGTGCTGCTGTTTTACATTTGTTTACACTGATTTTCAATGTTTTCTGTTGTACTAGATTAACAGACCTTCTTCCTATACACACTGCCTACACACACATAAAAGCCTCCTGTTCCCCAGGAACCAACTATTGTTGTAGGAGGCTGCTTGTTTGTTTCCCAGCAACACAGACTCCCAAAGTAATCAAACAAAAATTATATTATTTAAATAACTACTTGGCCTGTTAGCTCTAACTTCTTATTGGCTAGCTCTTACATCTTAATTTAACCCATTTCTATGAATCAGTGTATCACCATGCAGCTGTGGCTTACCGGCAAGGTTCAGCACATCTGTCCCTGGTAGTGGATTCATGGCTTCTCTCTAACTCTGCCTCCTTTCTCCCAGAATTCAGTTTAGTTTTCCCTGCCTAGCTGTGTTCTGCCCAGCTGTAGGCCCAAAGCAGTTTCTTTATTAATCAATGGTAATCACCAAATACAGAGGGGAATCATGCCTGAAGCTATCTTGCCTAATTAAACTCTTTCATGTGATATTCCTCTTTGTTGTATAAATAATCACAGTTTTATTCATTTTTAACTTAAAAATTTATTCAATTCTAAGAAGAAATTTAGTATAGTGTCTCATTTCATGATGTTCCATTGGATAAATACTGCTAAAAATGTTTCTTGATTCACTCTGAGTCACCTCACATTTTTCTCACTTATTCACTCTAAAAGCACATTCATCTGTTGACTTTAGAAGTCACCATCGTAATTCTCACTGGAAAATAAATAGTTCATTTCTTAGATCATTGTATCCTGTACTTCTCAGTAGTGCTTGTCCATGGTTCAGTTTTATTTTCAGATATTTTTTCAGTCTTTCCTGTGGTGCTGAAATTGTTTTACATTCTTTTCCTATCATAGCTTTTCCTGTGCATCTTTGTTGGTTTCTCAAATGCTTTCTATCTTTTAATTTCTGACTCTTGTTCTATAGACTAGTGAATTTTTCACTGTGAAGACTCAAGATGGTCATAAAGTCATTTTAAATATTGTGATCATGTTTTGGAAACACTGAATTTAAATCTAAAAAATGTTAATAAGTATTATACACATGAAAATAAAGAGAGAGATAAAGATACATTAAGGCCTTATTGGTCATATCTGAAAATTCTTGACATCTTGTATTGATACTTTGGGAAGCAAATAATGAAGGGGAATGACCAGGAATGTATAATGAAGAACAATAATTACAAAATAATATCATAAAAGCATCAGGACAAGCTGTTTGCATATTTACAAATAAATAAATTGATAGGAGGTGCTGGGGAAATGATTTATAGAATAAGAGGACTTGGTTGTCCTAAAAAAGGGGAAAAAAGCCTGGGTTTGGTTAGATTTAACCTCAATGTTTAGGGTGAAAAGTCAGACCCAGAGGTCTTGGTGGTGGCATAACCAACAACACAAGTTCCTCATTCACTGAGTGACCCTGTATCAAGGGAATAATCAGGGTGGATAGCAATAAAAAAAAGAAACTCCAACATTCTGGAATGGCATTGATGTGCTTGTATGATTCAGGCACCCATAGCTATTAGCATAACTCTCTCTCTCTCTCTCTCTCTCACACACACACACACACACTCCCTCACACCCCACAAGTCTGTTAGTAGTTGCACCTGCATTAGTAGCAAATACAATCATGCTTACTAATCTGAGTACTGAGGTGTGGATGACTCCACTGGAAACGTTCCAAAACAAAGATGTCATAAGCAGAGCTGAGTGGTTCATAAATTAAAGATGAATGCATTCTGTGCGACTCAGAGAGGAAACTTGGGAACTATGCCTAAAATTCTCTCCATCATCAGCAACTCTCAGCACATCCTCTGGGATCCCATATTCTCTAACACTATGCACTCTTTGATAAATTTGTGACCTGCAACATCTTGGGAGACTTTTCAAACAACAGTACCCCTCAATGAATGTAAGTGGTTTTTAAAAGACCTGTTAATACTTAAGCTTTCATACAGGTTGCCTGGTAAAAGTATTTTTACTGTGAATTCAGATGTGTTGATAGACACTGCTTTAGGTAATTTTATGGAGCACCAAAATTTAAAGACAATTTTCATGTATTAATGTTGAAATCATGTGAACAATCATTTCTCTAGATTCCAAAACTACATAATCCATTGCATATTCAATAATGCATAAAAAATAAATATCACAACAACTATATTCTATACTATAATTCTATTTTTCTAATAAAATGACTTCTTTTTCCATACATTTTACATAATGAGTCCTCTGGATAGATATTTAGAATAATGAAGAAATAAGTTACCCTAATGATTTTCATCACCCATCTCTATCAAATCTAATAAAAATTTAGGATATCATTCAAAATGTATGGAAGATCTATTGCTTCTTTACATTTTCCCTTATGGTATCCGTTGGAAGGACAATTTTTCCGGTTTGCACAGGGGCATTTTCTGAGGAACAGTTTAGCTTTCCATATTCACGACTCTGTTTTCATTCTGATATTTCTGGATTTTGAGAACAAACGATAACATATTAGAGCCATTTACCTGCAGAATAGTGGAAAATTACTCCATTAACCCCATTCCCACACAAACCCGAAATACCCAATGTCTTTCTTCTGTAGAATAATAGTCCTCAAATACATTCTCTGAGAGAAAGGAAAATGTTGTGTATAGAGTACAAATGTGTGATATTAAGATAAACAAATAAATAAATAGAAGCCACACTAAGGAGTAAATAATTTAAAAATCATTTTATGTATAAAATTTAGTGACACTACCCCCATGATATTAAATTTTCCAATAGAGGCAGTGATGGGAGATGTACATTATGACACTGATATGCTGATTCTATTTTTTTATTTTTATTTAAGATATAATTCTTACAATATAATTTTATTACATTAATTCCCCTCCCCAAACTTCTCACATACCTCCCCACCTCCCTAACCACTCAACTTCATTTTCTTCCTCTTTCCTTCTAAAAAAATGAAATGAAATCAACAACAAAGCAACAAAGTAAGGAAAAAATCAAAATCAAACCACATAAATTAAAAATCATAAGATATAAAAGGAAACAAAAATAATCAGATCAGACAAATATATCAAAAAATGATTTAAAAAGCACACATACCCAAAAACAAAATAAAAAAAATGAAAAAGAAGTCCATTTATGTTGGCAGTCCATTCTTGGGCATGAGGCATGCCCTGGAGTATGATGGACATACCCAGTGACACTTTAATGGAGAAAACTGATTTTAATATCCAGTATTGATCAATGCAAATACTTCATGGCTAAGAAATGGACCCCATGTATACCTCCTCTCAGTGCTAGGACCATTTCTGACTTGAATCTGCACAGGTCTTGTTGTGTGTTATTATATATCTAAGTACTTTTCACATGGAAGATACTATTTTCTCTAATGTCATCAGTCACTTCTGGCTCTTAGAATATGTCTGTCTCCTCCTCTGCTTAGATATCTAAGCTTTGAATGGTAGAATTTTGAAGAAGTCCACATTTGGGATTGAGTGCTCCAAAATCTCTCACTCTTTGTACAATGTCCACTTGATTGTCAGATAATTCCTATTTACTACAAGAATACAGTTCTCAGACAAGGGTTGTAAAAAGAACTGATCTATAAGTACAATAATATGTCATTAGTTGCCATTTTATTGTTATATTCCTTTAGCACAATTATATCATTAAGTTCCTACTAACCATAAGAAATATCTAATCTCAGATCTTCTTTATTTTAGAATGTCATGGAATAGGCATAAAACAAACCAAAAAGTTTTTGCTTACTACTGTAGCATAGTGATACTGATATAACAATAGTAGAAAGTTTGGGTAATTGAGAGACTGTGATGCTATTATTGCCTTTAAAGCACATATCACAATGGGTAAACTACAAATTGAAAAGTTGACATTGTTACTGGGTTCAAACGAGAAATCAGGCTTATCTTTTACCCACTAAGCTATTCCATTGTACATTTATTTTGAAAGGATATAAAAGTGAATTTTCAGTCATAGAATGGAAAAAAATACCTGGCCATTAGAAGATGGTACAGGTAGAATTTTTTATTTCCAGAAAATAATTTCCCTCCTAAAAGTTTTTTTTATTCTTTATATATTTTACATGGTTGCATAAATTATGAACATTTTAATCCTTATATTAAAATATTCATCAGGGTAGCTTAAAAATCCACAGTCATAAAGGAATAGTTAAAGTCTACTAGGAGTGTTGATTACAAAGTAGAGTCTTTGCGGCAACAAAGTAATTATATGCAAATATCTGAAGATTATTAATATGGAAAAAAACAAAGGTCTTGCTAAAGTCTATCACAAGAGAGAAGACAGCTGTGCTAATTGAAAAAAATAAAAATAATTTCTCATGGGTAGAAGGCTGAGGCGGGAGGAGGGGAGGGAACGGGAAAGGGGAAGGCTGTGTAAAATGAGAGGAGATTGTATTAAAAAAGAAGAAAAAAATTGCCATAGTAAAAAAAAACCAAAAAATATTTGGAAATATTTTCATTAAATTGACCAAAGTTTTCTACCACGACACTCACTTTCCTCTTATACTAGGCTTGGATGTCTATTTCATTTTTGTTTTAAAGATTAACTCATTAATAAATGTCAGAAATTATGTTTGTACGGCAAAAGTCTTATAGTTTATATTTTATTTATTACTTGTATTAAAGTAAGAGCTTTTCTGTTTCTTTAACATTATATGAAAACATTCCATAAATATATTCACATAATATTGTATAATGGTTCACTTAAAATTTTTGTGATACTTTTCTAGGGCTAGAAAATCCTTCTTTAAAAAGTTAATGACTTTAACATAGTACAATAAAAATAAGACTCTATTAAAGATGAGTATTTCTTATCGTACATTTATAACTTGAGATAAAAGTTCAAAATTAAAAACAGCTCATAAGAGAATAAGTAATTTGAAGTTTAGTTCATGATTTATGATTAAAGGCTGCTGACTATGAAAGATTTATTATCAGATCAAATTTCCTCAGCAATCCGAAAACTTGTGCTATAATTAAATATGTCATATTTCCCTATAATTTTAATTAAGTCTCTAATAGTCACCTGTGACAGTGAGCAATACTGTAAAGGATACATGGGAAAATCAGGACAACTGAAAAGTAAACTACTAAGCTTGCTGTGCACCCTGTGTATGGCATGTAATTGAGTGAAGAAGCCCAAATGGATCATAATCACCGCTTAAAGTCTAAAAGTTCCAGCAAGAAGGCAACACAATTTATAATAAAAATGAAAAGAATATCATAAGTGTAAAAACAAGGCCTGCTTTCCATTTTCCATTACCACTGTCATGCCATCAGCCTCCTCCACTGTCTTAGCTGTCAAGGCTCAGAAAAGCCAGACTACTAAAAGTTCTATTTCTAGTTCTCTTCAATAAAACATTATGCAAATTGAATTTCATTATTTAGTACTTTCTTTGCTTGACATCATTGCTGTGTAAGTGCAAGTAAAATGTTGCACTAGACCAGTAGTTTTCAACCTATGGGTTGTGAAACATTTGGGCCCACTTGTCAGATATCTTGCATATTATATTATACATAAACACACATGTATGTATATTTTAATTCATGTAAATTGCAAAATTATAGCTCTGTAGTAGCAACAAAATAATTTTATGATTGTGGATCACCACATAATGGATTTAAGCATTAGGAAGGATGAGAACCAATGCATTAGAGGATAAAATCTCAGTTTTAAACTCCAAACATTTTAAGATCTTTTATCAAGATGACTGTACTATATATACATTGTTTATTCTTCTCTTGTATATTACATCCCAACCAGAGGTCCTCCCCCCACTTCTTGCAGTCCCTCCTCTGATCTCCCTTTTCTCCCAGATCTACTCCTCCTCAGTTTCTCTTAAGAAAAAAAATCACAGCTCCCAGGTATATCAACCAAACATAGAATAACAAGTTACAAAATGAATAGGAAGATTCCTTCATATTGACACAACCATACCTAAATGGGGCAAACAAGTAAGAGAAAATGAGTACCAAGATCATTCAAAAGTTAGAGACATCACCAGGCCCACCATTAGGAGTCCAATAATCACACTAAGAACACCAGGCTGCACAACTATGGCATATTTACAGAAGACCTAGATTATACCCATAAAGTCTCCATGATTATTGGTTCATCCTCTATGATCTCCTGCATAGGGCCAAACTAGGCCCTCTAATGTGGGTGACACTTGTGTGGCTTGGGTAGTTTGTGGAAGTCACAAGCAGTGGAACCCGAATTTTATCCTAGTGCATAAACTGGCTCTTTGGAATCCATTGCCTATGGAGGGATAATTTGTTCAGCCTAGATACAGCAGAGAGGACCTTGGTCTTGCCTCAAGTCACATGACAGATTTTGAGGTGGG
>LOJH01013436.1:0-24822 GCA_001685095.1 Ellobius talpinus
GAGAGTGGAATTGCTCTGAAATCACCAAGGAGTCTTCCATAAGATCCTGGATAGAGCAAAGTTGGGGAGCATCGACAGCAAGATCATGCGCTTTCTATTTCACTAGACCTAGCTGAGGAAGTGAATGAAGGCAACCTATCATGTAGGGAGCTTTGTAGATATCTAGCATAAACTATGACCACATCAGATTCAAATAACCGATGTAATACTCTTACTTTGTGACACCTACATAAAACCAGGTATTTTTTTCACTCCCTATGTAGTTTTGCTAACTGAACCAGTTTCCTGGTCTTCTGCTTTGTTACCAGAGGACACAGGTGAAAGACAAGGAGGCAGAAAGAAGGGGACAACTGAGTTTGTCCTCACAAAGTCTTGGGAAATCATTACTAACTACAGACTCTGGCGTTCATCACTAATCACCTGAAATCTCTTTGTCCCAACTCTTGAATCACATTATACAAAGGGGCTGGAGTGATGGCTTAGTGGCTAAGAACACTTATTGCTCCTGCAGAGGACTAGAGGTCCTCATGGATAGTGTACAGCCATCCATAACTCCAGTTCTACTGGATCCAATGTCCTATTCTGACATTCTTATCATCAGGTATACATGTGTGCACATACATACATGTAGGCAAAACACTCATACACATAAAATAAAAAGACATCTTTTAAATTTTTAAAAAGAGATTACATAGTATGTACATTTTCTCGTTTACATTCATGTCATCATTTCCCAAAAACATGAATGACCTATTTCCATAGTAAGGAGAGGAATGCACATCTCAATTACAACCAAACTAAAATCTGGGAACATCCTGAGAAAGGATGACTCTGGTGCCTATATTTGAGTGACACATTTTAATCCCAGCTGTCAATAGGCAGAAGAAGGAGGAACACTGTGAATTTTTAACCATTATGGGCTACCTAATGAGATTTAGGTCAGCCTGGGCTACAGTTAGGCCATGTCTCCAATACAAAACAATGCAATCCAACCAAATCGAATCAAATAAAAGCAAAATAGATTCAATATTGGCTGTAAAGTTTAATAATGATGATATATGTTAAAGCAGTTTGCAGGTCTTGCAGCTCCTCATTCCACTGGTACGGTGCTCAAATCGTCCCCCAAACCAGCAGTCTGCGGAGCTTACTTCCTTCAGGCAGACACAAAAATTCCCACTGACACAAAACTCAGAGCAGGCATTGGAACTCGCTGTTGGGTTTACAGATAATTACTACTTCAGCTATAAGCATCTGTAGGCATCTTTTAAAAAATCCTTTTTGAGATGCTGAAAGAAATGTGTTGTGTACGCAATCAAGTTTAATATAACAGGAAAATACATATTGATTAAAATTTCATAAATGCATTAAAAAGATTAAAATAATGAATTCTGTTTAGTACAACGAATACCTTCCATTAAAAAGGATACTTTTGGTGAAAAGAATCTTAGTTTCCAAAACATGCAGCATAACATAAATTGCATAGAGTTGTTACCCTGGGATGTTATAAAAACCCATTTTTCTTTAAGTATTTTGTGTATCTAAAATAACGATAACAAAAAGAATAAGCAATAATCATAAAGCAAATCGAAACAAACAAAACAGAAAACAGAATCTTTCTAAAAGTGGTAATCTGAACCTGGCCAGGAGAAAATGACAAATGGCATTTAAACTACTGGGACATTTATGATGGCCTCATAATAAGATGAAGGAGGTTTTGGCTAAGGTGGAAGCAATTTCACATCTAATTTTGAGACTCAAGGTAAAAAATCAAGGCGGTAATAAGAAAAAGGTCATTTTCACAACAAATTGCATCAAGGATGAGAAGTGAACAACAATAATGGCCCTATGATTTTGCTAAAGCCTTCTGTAAATTAAAAGGAGCGCAATTTATGACTAGATGTGTGGTTTTCCATGTTAATAGACTATTGATATTTGAAGCTAGAAATCTAAAATGAAAGTAAATGTGTTCTAGACTTGAGTTCAAGTATGCTCTCATCGAATTCTAATATATCATAGAATTCATTTTTATTGTTTTAAGGCTTACCACTATATCATTCTTCCACCTTATTTAAGGTCATTATTATCATTTTATGAGTAAAAAAATCAGTCTAGGATAGCTTATGGATTATAGGATAGCTTTGGGTGGCATGCTCAATCATTTGAAAGTTTGTTTAGTAGGAAATAGGAAATACTGAACCATAGATGAGGATTGATACTCAATAGGGGAGTAAATGATGAAAGTTGGGATTCAAAATTTACTCCCTGGCAATGAATAAGATTGAAATAATCATCCATGATGTGGAAAGCGCAATGAGGGGACCCGGCAGTTGAAATTGCATGTGTTCTTTCTGTGCATGTTGATGTATTTGCTGGATTGTGTGCTGAACTGTGTTCCTAGCTCTTCACTCTCTTTAATCTTTTTTCTTCCATATGTCAATTACTTTTCTGAGAGATATTACTTTGATGTAAGAAATTTCAAGGAATTGGGCTAATCACGTTGTGTCTAAAGTCCTTGTTTTTTACTAACAACAATTGAGAATATTCTGGATTAAACTCCTCCTGCTAGGGTTCTTCTTGTGGAGGGCAGGCATGCTTCAGGGGGATTCTCAGGTTTTTTTTCCTACAGACTCTTTGGTTTTTCTGGCCGTGCTTTCACACGCCACAAGTCCAGGAAGAGCCAGAACTCTAGTGTTTCCTTAGCAGGCTGCTCAGCTCTGTAAATAGGCTGCTGGCAGCCCTGGCTCATCAGTTTCCAGGACATGCCCAAACATGCCTGCATCCCAGCAGGGTATGGGAGTATCTCAAACTGTGCTCCTTGCTATCTTTAGTGGATGTCCTTGAAATAAAATAAAATAGCGCGTAATTTGGTATCTGTACCAATTTTAATCTTCACAAGATCACTGTTAGCACATAGGAAAGACATTTTTTATCATCCTATTTTTTTTGAGATCAGACTGTGCCCTGTTATTAGCTACTCCATATTGGGTAAAATGTGATTTTTCAGGCTCTGCTTTGTCCTGAGAGACTCCAGTTTACAAGTAGCATTTGACTCCATTTTGAGAGCAAACACAGGCAGACAGGATGACTCTGAACCTTGGTGGGCATGTAAATACACCATCTGCTTGGCCCCACCAAGGACTCACACAGAGACAGAGACACAGAGAGAAATACGGGTCTTGTTACTACGGTAGCCAAACTGAGATTCCAGAGAGAAAGGAAGCCAAGAGTCTCAGTGTTACTTCTTACCTTGGAGCTTTCGTGATTTGTATCTGGCCCACATGGAGGGTACAAGCTAAGTCAAAAGTAGGTAGATTGTGAGATACCACAGAGAGCCTTCAAGGTCATATTGTGCTGGGGAGCTGAAAAGTAGAATTCAGTAATAACTAGAAGTTAAGAACTCTTTGAAGCCTAGGAACAGGCACGTGGGTAGATAAAAATGAGAATTAACTGCACAGAATCTACATTGTATTTAATATATATGTTTAATATGTATTGAGTATATAACTTATAAAGCATATTTAAATAAAATATATGACACTAGTAATCTAAGATGCATTGGTCTAAGGTTCTAGCATTGTTAGACAAACAACATGCATACTAATATATATAATGTAATAATGTCATGGAAATCCATCTTAATCTCAAAGACATTATTAAAAGAATAATAAATAGGAAATCTAACAAAGAAGGACATTAAAATATATAAATAGTTATTATTTTCAAAATGAGACAAAAGGAAAGAGTTGTTTGATGTAACGTGGTAAGTTTAAATACAAACACTGATAATTATATTAAATATAAATAAACAAAATATCCTAATTGAAAGACAAAGACTGTTATTATATGAAAAGAAAACACCCACCCTTCAGTTTGCTTATTATACTGTATAAAATATGTGCTAAAAGTTAAAGTTGTAAGTTTATGAGTCTTTCCACATGTAAAGTGAATTACATTTGCTTCGTTTACCCAAACCAGAACAAGATGAGCAAAAAGCTGGTGAGGATAGCTTAGTACCAGTCAATAAAATCCAGAGCAAGGAACATTACACAAGATATACAGACTTATTGAGACTCTATGGGTCATTTCTTCTGGAAGCTATAAACAGTCTAAATTTATATTCACCTAATTATGCAACATCAACATGTATAAATCAAACTTTGGCAGAAATTAGAAGAGAAGTGGAAAACGTTCAGATCATGGAGGCAGGCTACAATGTGTGTTTGTCAGTAATGGATAAGACAAATGGGCAAGATGAACAAAACTTCAGAATGAGTGAACAAAATTATCAACAAATTGGAGTAACTTTAATCTATGAGTTCTATAGATCACTAAAATTATTTTTGGAAAATAATTATTACCATAAATCTAGTCAAGACAAATTTTTAATAGTTACAAATAATATTAAAGATAGGCTCTGATCACAGCAGAGCATGTTATAAATTGGTCACAAAAAGATAAACATAAAATTCCCAAGTGTTTTGATATTAAGCAGTATCATTCATTATGACATACATACTAAGAAATAAATTATTATAAAAATTTTAAATATTTTATCTAGAGCTTTAGAATTTCTAGGTACAAAATTAAGTCGTCTGAAAACCATAGCATTCTTATTTTTCCTTACCAATCTTTACACCCATATATATTTTTCTGGACACTCAACCAGTGTTAAATATAGTGTTAGCAGGCTATTTGCTTCTTGTTTTCAGAGGAATGTTTTCAATATTTCAAAGCAGGAATGGTTGTTCCTCTAAGGATTATATTTCTGAACTGAAAATGCTAATTGCCGACAAGGAGAAGGCATTTGACAAAGGTCCTTTATGTAGAATATATAAAGAACTCCTACAACTCAGTATAGGAAAAGCTAGCCCATTGACAAAACACACTGCCTCACACACATGAACCAAATACACAGAACCAATAAGTAGTAGTGTGCTCCACAATAAAGCGCCTCAGGGAAATGAAAGCTAAAATGTCTTTTGTGGTAAAACACCATGACTAAAACAACTTGGGAAGGAAAGGGTTTATTTGACTCACATAGTATCTTGGGTCACAGTCTATTGAGGCAAGCCAAGGCAGGAACGCAAGCAGAAATCTAGAGGCAGGAGTGGAAGCAGAGGTCAAGGAGGAAGGCTGTTTACTGGCTTGGTCTCCACAGTTTGCTTAGAGCCTTTCTAATACAACCAAAGACAACCAACCTAACGGTGGCACCACCTACAGTGGGCTAGGCCTTCCTACATGAGTCATTAATTAAGACAATGTCTTGCCTATAGACCAATCTAATGGAGGCCTTTTCTCAATTAAAGTTCCCTCTTTCTAGATGACCCTCGTGTGTGTCAAGCTGACAAAAACTAGTGAGCACAGTTGACTCTGTTGCTTGTTACATAAATACATCACTATCAAACCAATAACCTTGGTTTTCTGATTGGTACTGGAGTGTTGGTTATTGCTTTGACAGACTTGACCATGTTGTTTTGGGAATGACTATAAAAGTCAGAGTTAGAAAAGACATTGCATACTTAGAGCTTAAAGGGCTGTTCCATGGGAGATTGGAAGATAAGAGTGTTGGAAGAAATGTAAATAATGGAGGTCTGCCTTGTGTAGTTTCAGAGGGAAGCAAAGATTCTATCAGGATTGTTTATGTATTTTTAATGGACTATCTGTGTTTTCTATTCAACTGGGGACGAAGAATCAGCTGTGATTAGCAAGAGGCCAGCTTAACTGAAGTGAAACCTTTGATTTACTGGGACAAATGATGCTGCTTATCTGGGGGTGAGGACTCAGTTGTTATTAATAAGACATCAGCTTCCCTGAGGTAAAATTTTCTCAGAAGTATTTCCTCAGGGTCAGCATACAACACTGTAGCCCAGGCTGGCCAAATTTACATTTCATGCTGGCAGCTGAACTTGATAATGTGTAAGGGTCTCCTAGGTGGTACTGGTTTTGGTGGCATGTGAACTGCAGGACTGACGAGGCCATGGAAAGAAACTAATGTTTTGCAGCAAGTGGTAGGGTTGCAGTTCCTGAAGAGGACAGGAGAAGACATTAGTGAGGGTTCAGGCTCAATTGCAGTGGAATCCCGATTGTTGCAGATGCCATGGCCATGAGATGACCACAAGGGTTAACCACAGTGTGAAATAGAATTTACCTAAGTCTGTTAACAAAAGCTACATGTACTGTTTATGGCAGAGTCAAAGAACTGAGATGGTCCAAGACCTTTGGATCCCTGAAGATTGTGAATGAATCCCAGGCATTGGACACTGAGTTATTTACAGTGTTGAAGTTGGAATTTGCTTTCATTGTGACTATGCCATGTAACTTATTTTTTATTTCACAGGAGTCACATTGGCTATTTTAAGGAGCCTGAACTGTTAAATGTTTGAATTTTTAAAGACCGTAGGACTTTTTAAGTCATACTATGCTTTATATTGTGATGTTAACTTTATCCTGGGGAGTTTTAAAGTCAGACTGAGTACATTTTGTCCCCTATGAGACTATAGAGGGCAGGGAGTGAAATGTAGTGATTTGAATGAGAAATATTCCACATACTCTTGGGCACTTGAACATTTATTGCTTGCACTGCTTGGGTGGGGTTAGGATATGTGGTCTTACTGGTGGAAATATGCCCTTGGGGGTGGGCTTTGACAACTTAAGGCCTTGCCCTCCTTGAGGTTTGCTCTTCTTGCTTTGTGTCTGTGGCTTAAGATGTGTGCCCTCAGCCTTTTGTTGCTGCTGTAGATATCATGTTGCATCTGCTGTCAGGCTGTTCCTGCCATTATGGATTCCAACCTGTAGAAAGATGTTTCTGTCCTGCCTGGTCCTGCAACCTGGTTGTTCAGTCCCAAAGAAGCACACAGAGGTTTATATTAATTACACTGTTTGGCCTATTAGCTCAGGCTTATTATTAACTAGCTCTTACAACTTAAATTAACCCTTAATTCTATGTTTAGCCACATGGCTTAGTACCTTACTCCGTGAGGCATTCTCATCCTGTTTCCTCTACATTTGGGTGGTGACTGCAGACTGAGCCTTTCATCTTCCCAGAATTTTTCTAGTCTGGTCACCCCACCTATACTTCCTGCCTTGCTACTGGTCAATCAAGGGACCAATATGAGTGACAAAATTTTGCAGGGTACAAGAGCATTATCCCACAGCACTAACCCTCTGGAACCATAGGCCAAAATAAACTCTTCTAATATAAGCTGCCTTGCTCACACACAGCAACAGAGAAGCTGCTCAAAAACATGTCAGAATGAAAAGCTATAACATAGACACCAGAATGACTAACATGAGAAATTATTGTTGTTAAGAGTTGTTTAGGATGGGGAGCCATTGAACTTCTTAGGTGGTAAATTGAAAATAGTAAAAACATTTTGTAAAATTGTCTATGTCATCAAATAAAATGTCACATTCTTACATTTGGTCCAACAATTTGATGAATACTCAGGCATTTGTGATAATTAATCTTGTCAACTTGATAGGCTCTGGAACTGAGAGACCTGTTTTCCTTACATGTGGAGTGATGACTTTTCCGGCTGGCAAGGCCAAATTGAAGTCAGCTCTATCTCTTCCAGAAAAGAAAATAATGAACTAACAACATTGCATTCTTCAAGGGCCTGAATGACGCAGAGATGATGATTTTCACATCTCTCTTTAATTTTTTTATTTGGTATGTGTAGAAGACGGATAGATCATGAAGAATGATAGTTGATCATTATAAACCCACTAAGATAGTGATTTTAATTCCAACTGCTGTGCCACATGTGGCTTCCTAGCATGAGTACATTAATGTACCTCTGCCACCTGGCATGCAACTGCTGCTCTCTGCAATCTTCTCAATCTCTATTCCTGTTCATAAAGACTACCGAAAGCAGCTTGCTTTCAGCTGACAAGGTCTCAAGGGTATGCTAATTCTTTGACCAAGTTTTAAGTATTTTGATCGCCTTGTCTCTTTTACAAGGTGCCTTATTGGTGCACCATATTGGAGTTGAGCTGCTCCTTGGGTCACATGATCTAGCAGATCTAGTAATATGTGAGGTGTCAGCGGCAGGCAAGGATTTTGTTCAAAGCCTTTGGCAGGTCCTCTTAGGTGACTTACATTGGAGGCCTATGCGATAACTGCTTTCCCTTTGAGAGACAGTTTTTGTACTGCGATTGGGCATTTGATTATGAACTACCAAGTTGCAAGGCACCTTGTACTGTCTGCCATGAGCTGATTGTTATCTGGCTCATCAAGTCATAAAATTGGATGTGTACAGCAGCAATCCATTATCCAACAGAGATGGCCTTAGTATGATCAGGCCTAATCATGCCCTGAGAGTACAACTAAGCTGCATAAAGGAGTGACTAAAATATCTATGGTTCCTTTTCCTTTAATGCCTCTGTTTCCAAGCTTGTACCTGTGGTCTCACCCTCTATGATTGGTTGGCCTGGGAAGAAAAGATGAGGGCCTGGTTTACAAATGGCTCTACACTTCACCTAAATAACAAAATGTAGCAAACATCTGGATCATTACATCTCCTTTTTAGGACAACCTTAAAGAACCCCAGTGACTCAAAATTTTTTTAGTGGGCAGAAATTTAGGTATTATACACCATTGTACTTTTACCTGGAAGGAAAACTGACCAGATGTGTGATTTTATACTGATTCATAAATGATAGCCAATGAATTGGTTTGATGGTTGGTGAATTTGAAGGCATATGATTGGAAAAGGGATGAGAAAGACATTTGGAGAAATAATATTTGGATGTCTTTCCAAATGGGTACATGATGGTTAGTTTTTTTTGTCAACTTGATACAAGTTGGAGTATTTTGGAAGAGAGAATCTCAACCGAGAAACTGCCCCCATTAGATTGCCCTGTGAACAAGCCTGTGCAACATTTCTTGACTGATGTTTGATATGGGAGAGTCCAGGTCACTGTGGGGAGTGTCACTCTGGGCTGGTAGTTCTGAGTATTGTAAGGAAGTAGGCTGAGAAAGCTACAAACCAGTAAACAGCACTCCTCATGGCTCTGTATCAGCTTCAGTCTCCAGGTTCCTGCCCCTCTCCTGACTCTCCTCAGTGATGGGACATGATGTGGAAGTGTAAACTGTAATCAACCTATTCCTTCTATTTTGGTGCTTTTGGTCACAAAGTTTTATTGTAGCAATAGAAACCCTAACTAAGACAAGGCAAAAGATTTGAAGATATTTATGTCCCATGTAGCCTAGTAGACAGGATGAAACTGTATGTGGACAGTACTCGACCTCCTTATTTAGACATCTCTGTCATGGTCCAGAGGGTCCATGAACAAAATGGCTCTGGTGGCAGAAACAGAGGTTATGCATGGGCCCAGCTACCAGGGTTGACCTGTCTGGGCCTGCTTCTGAGTGAGTGCAGAATCTGCCAGCATCAGAGACCAACAATATTCAAGGATATGATATCATTCCCTGGAGTGGCCAACTAGAAATCTGTTGGCAGGTTCACTACATTGGACCAGAAAGGGCATCTCTTTGTTATTCCTGGAATAGATTCTAATTATGCATACTTGCTAATTTTGCTTGCAATTCTTCTTCTAAAACTATTATCACCCATGGACTTACAGAATGTTTTATTCACCATCATGGTATTACACACAACATAGCTTGTAATCAGTTACAGAAATGATCACTGTAATTGTCATGAGTATTTCTGTCCTACTTCATTAAGAATATGATTGTGTATATATGCACACATATAAAGCAGAAATTTGTCCTTTTTTTATCCACATAATAGTATTCTACCTGGTAGAGTCTACCACAAAGTATCAATTGAAATTTTATCAGTATTTAGGTGCTATTAGATATATATTTTTTATATTTAAGTCAAGAGATATAAAAAGGCTAAGCATTTCTCAAGTGATTTTGGCATATAGTCTAAAGGAAGGATTAATGTGTTTTTTGTTGTATATGGAACAGTAATAACATGTCAGTTGAAATTCTGGGTTTGTTATTATGTTCATTTGGAAATTCTCAAGTAAATGTATGGAGCTAGTGAAACTCAAATGACCAAAAAGACAAATATGGTACATGTTTGCTTAAATGTGGATATTAGCTGTTAAACATTTAGTAAGCAGACTACAACACACATGACCAAAGAGGTTAGGTGAATGTTAAGGGACTGGGCACAGGGTTGTACCTCCCTGGAAAGGAAAAATAGAATAGTTACAGATGGATGGTAGAAGGACTGGGATGAGAGGCTCAAACACTGAAGGGGAGAGAAGAGAGGGAGGAAGAAAGGGAAATGAGGAGTGAGGTAAAACAAGCCCATTTGGGAGTTTGTATGGAACCCTAATATGGTAGAAGCTTTCAAAAATATATGCATATGCAAAGGGGATCTAAAGGGAATTAATAAATCATAGAGGAGACAGAGTCCTGACTGAACATCTCTTCTCACCAAATGAAGCTTCTGGTTCTGGTAATGAGTTGCATCTAATCAAGTTCTTGGCCAAAGTGTTCCATGGGAGCTCCCAAATAGCACAGGGTATTATTACTAAGGTCCTTGATTGCTCTCCCCAATCTGATGGGAAGGCCCTTTTGCTGAATACAGTATCTACAAAATTCATTGGACACAGAGAAATTGAGCGGGTGACTACCTAGAACCTTCACTCATACTGACTAGGATTCGTGGTTCTAGAAGGTATTCTGCATGCTACCAGAGGAGAAAGTTAAACACAAACCCAACTATGAGTCCTTCATTCTACAGTGGTGACCAGCCTGTAGGATACATGGGTGCAATAATGCCACAGAGGTTGTGGGAGTAATCAACCAATAATAAATTGGATCTAAGGCACACTCCATGAGATGAACTCCATACCTGATACTGCTTGGGTGATCAAGAACCTGAGACCAGCCAGGCCAGCAACCTAGGGAGACAACCAAAATAGAACCATGACAAAGGAATGTAGCAATAAAATGACTTCTAAAGATATTTTGTTATATTTATAGATCAGAGTCTTGCCCAGCTATTGTCAGAGAAGCTTTCTTCTGCAGTAGATGGGAACAAATACAGAGCCTGGACAATGTGCAGAGAAGTCAGGCCTTGGAACACCCGGACTTGAATGGAATGTCTCCATCCAGCTTCTACCCCTAGGGCTCAGGGAACCCTGCAGGAAAGGAGGCAGAAGATTGTACTAGCCAGAAGGGATGGAGGATGCAAAGGAAACAGGCCTCATGAGCAAAGCAGGATATATGTACACTAGGACTCAGACAATGCGGCAGCAGGCACAGGGCCTGCACCATTCTGGGTAAGATGGGGTCACAGTGCTGATAGAGGAAGTGAGGACAAGCCCACATCACTAACCCAGAAGCTATAGCCAACTAAAAAAAACACTAACAAATAAAAGATCAAGTTTTTCAACAATATTTCATTGGGCATACTGATGTGGGATTCCCCTCTGTATGCTGTGAATTTCTTTGGTTGATAAAAACTCTCTTGAGCCTGTGATAGGGTAGACTTAGGTAGGCTGGGAAAACTAAACAGAATGCTGGGAGAAAGGAGGCGGAATCAAGGGGAAGCTGCGGAGCCACCGCTGGAGACAGATGCCGCTGAAACTTTGCTGGTAGGCCATGACCTTGTAATAATATACAGATTAAGGGAGATGGGTTAAATTAAGATGTAAGATTTAACTGATAAGAATTTGGAGCTAATAGGCCAAGCAGTAATTTAATTAATACAATTTCTGTGTGATTATTATGGGAGTCTGGGTGGCTGGGAAATGAACAAGCGGCCCTATTCCAACAGCATAAAAACCACTATTGAGGTCAGGCCCCATGTCCATCCAACACTTGGTAGACAGTACAAAGCAAATTCAATGGCATTTTTGGAGGTTCTTTTTCTCATAATGCTTTGTCAAAGCTTTTCCTTTCTATTATTTTAATCTTACACATACTTTGCATGAATGGCATGTTTCCTGATTTTGTGAGTTTTATTGGATTCCTGTGTGTGTGCAAACATAGTATCTCTGTGTCTATAAGTGTTTCCTGAAATTTTTCCTTTGGTTTTCTTTCTTCTGTTTCCTTATTTTGTTCTATTCTGGTTTGTTTTTATAAATTGTTGTTATTATTACTATTATTATTATTGCTTATGTGCCTGTTTGTATTCTAATAAGAGAGAGGAATAAAGGGTGTGGATCTGTGTGAGTGGGAAAGTGGGGAGGATTTTGGAGGAGCTGTGGGAGAGAAAATCATATTCAAAATTTATTGTATGAAAAAACACCTATTTTTAATGAAGAAGAAAAAACCTCATTAGGTCTTACATTACCAGATAACATAATTTACCTTTAATAATCTCCTAGGAAATGTCAAGTTTAAACTGAAGCTTCATAACAGAAATATTATATGCCTTCGCTTTTACCTTTAATAAAATATATGAAATCATTTTGAAAGTGTGCAATAAATTAGATTAAAATATTTACACCAATTACCATTAAATCCTGAAGATTAAGCACTCATGCATGGTGTCAATAAGGAGAGAGTGCTTGATTACATTCAGGAAACAATCTTCACCTCATGACCTTTGAGACAGTAAAGGTCAGACATGATTACAGATGTATTATAGATTCAGGTATCTGCAAAATATGTTCAATGAGATGAGCTTGTTCTGCAATGAAGGCAGAACTACTTGTGTTTCTTTTCCAGTTATAAATATAAAGGACACATTTATTTTGTTAAATCATATTTAAAAGATGGAATACATGTATTTGTGTTTAAAATAGTTTTTGAACAGGAATCTACCAAAATTTTTCCCCTCACATATTGTAGAAAACGTACATTTCCTGGAGTGTAAGGTGCTGGTCTGGGCTGCACCTTCTCAGGTCTGCGGTGGAACACCTGATTTCAGGGTGAGGGTTCCTGGTTCCCCTATTAAATCTGCATGATGTCAGCTATTTTACCAAAGTAGTCAGCAAAGTGTTTACATTTAAATTACTGTAAAAAAACAAGAATAATTTTTATTTCTTTTAAGGTACATATGCCACTAATTTCAAATATTTGTCTCTGAGAACATTTTGTAGTTGATCTTGTGGTGGCCTGCAAAGATAGCCCAGTTAGCAAAGGCCCTGATCCTTGGGGCCTGTAGGGTGGAAGGAGAGAAACTATTTCCTCTAGCTGTCCTCTGGCTTACACCACACACACACACACACACACACACACAATATATATATATATAAATTTTTTTTAATAATCTGTAATTATGATGTGCTATAATGCATTTTTATCTCATTTTTTTACAGTATGAAAACTAAAGGTCATTTGTTCTGAACCCTTGTCTTATGTCCCCTCATGCCAGCCCTCAGTCCTCACCACTTGCATGGATACCCTGCTGGCAAGCCACCTTGTGAGGAGTGTTGGACAAGTCTCCTAAATTCAGTTCGTTTATACACTGGCCGTTTCTTCATCACAGGCAACCTTTGCTGAATACTCCTGAAGGAAGTCTCGCTGCGCGGAGGAGAGCGACAGCTCAGGCTTGAGTGGCTGTCCCAGCTATGCAGTCTTATCTCACAGTGCTCTTGCTGCCTCCTGCAGCTCCAGCCATGTGACCTGCTCTGCTCAATGACCCCCCTCTTCTTCCTTGCAGAAGCAGCTTCTTTAAACTCAGTACCTCTCATCCTCCTCTCCATTCCTCTAAACTCCTCAGTTTCCCATGAGAGCTTACGGCATTTGCATTCCTGGGTCCAGGATTTTCAGATCAATCCATTCTTCTTCACTATGAGAGCTTCATGAAGCCGAGTAGAATTATTCTGAGACTGATTTGTATTTATAATCTCTAAGACAAGGCTTCGCATGCAGCAAGCGTTCAATAGATATTTGCGAAATAAGCTAATGAATTTGCTACAAAATGTAAGTCAGAAAGAAAAATTACTAGCTTTATCTTATAATTTAGGGTTTTGTAGTGGCATTTCATTTGTATTTAATAAACAAAGCTTGCCTGAGGATCAGAAAAGTAAAACAGTCACACTGGCCAGAGTTACAGACCAGGCAGCAATGACACACACCTTTAATCCCACTAGTTTGCCAAAGAAACCAGACAGTGGTGGTGCACGCCCTTAATCCCAGAACTAGAGAGGATTATAAAATGGGATGAGACAGCTCTCAGAGTCAGTCTTTTTCTGAGGATTCCTGGAGGTAGGATCACCATTTTCAGACTGAGATTGAGGTAAAAGCCAGGGGCTGACTATTTTGCTTTTGTGACCTTCAGGTTGAACCCCAATATCTGTCTCTGAGTTTTTATTAATCGTGCTTCAGGTTTCAATTTTAACAAATTTACAGAAAATTCCCTTCTGTCTTTTTTGACCATTTTACCTCAGAAGGAAAAGAAAGGTAAATATTTAAATCTCCCCGTTAGAGAGAAGAAAACCGTGATTCTGGAGAGGGCAACTGATCCTGGTTTATTTGGGATACTCCTTGACAAATGTTTTTGTGACACCTAATCATTGCTTTTTATCCCTGAAAATCCCACATGAATGCTTGCGCAAATCAAAGGAAATTATAGTGTGATCTATATTGAAGCATGATATTTATAAATAAAATGTTTATAGGGAACAAATTAAAATTCCCATATTAGTACATAGGAAAACACTGAGTTCTAAAAAATGATATTTTATGGAAGACACACTTTTTAGAATGTAAACACTTTCCCAGATCATATCTAACAAGGCCTTTTAGGGCCAATCACTGCTTTCATTAGCGCATGTTGAACATTGCCAATTAAGTCAGTCAGTTCCGTTCCAGATGCCTTCTAATTTGCTTTTGATTGATATCTTAATTATACCTATCTCTAATTTCCTTAATGCTTAGATGGCGTTTGTGTATTTCCTTTAAAATGCATCATCTTTATCCTAAGGTTTCAGTGATATTATATATAGAACATGATTGTCCTGCTGAACTTTAGATGACTTATACTGAGGTATCTGGACAAAGATGCTGGGTAGGGATGAGGGACTTCCTTTTCCACACACTGGGCATATTCTTGTCTGAGATGCCTTATCTTATTCCTTCAGAATTTGCACGCGGGGCCTGCTCTACCACCTGCCTCTGGCGTGGATGGATGGGGAACTGGAGAGGTGTTAATGGATTCTCGCTCTCCACATTCCACAGTAGGTATCCTTGATAACCATGGAAATAAAATTGGTTTTCTCCCCAACAAGAACCCATGGCATCCATAACCTTCTTGAGGGCAGACACACTCTCCCTTTAGTTCTACAGGCCGTTTTCATTGACTGCATTTCCTGCAGCTAAATCTGACTCATGAATGCTATGAGTTTGTGTGGGCTGCGCGTTCCACAAATTCATTCCCAGAATTCTTACACTGTGTTCATCACGGTCCCCATCAAGGAATATTGCACTCTCAGTCATTATTCTGTACACCTAGAAAAGCTGTATTCTTACTGTTACCCATTTAACATTTCTTACATGAAGCAATTATCACTTAACCCCATACATATTGATATAGAAGCCAAAATTAATTCTCCATGCTATAGAAAGAAATGTGCCACAGACAAGTCTACCATGAGCATTCTTTTAATAAATACTCTAATGAAGGCAAAAATGGTAACAACACTAGGATCTTTTGCTAGGAACTAATGAAACAAAAGATAAAATTTGACATTAATGCCAACTAAAAATTGTATTCTTTTAGATAAAGGCTTATTTTGTTCCTTAAATTTTATTTCCATGGTTATCAAGGATACCTACTGTGGAATGTGGAGAGCGAGAATCCATTAACACCTCTCCAGTTCCCCATCCATCCACGCCAGAGGCAGGTGGTAGAGCAGGCCCCGCGTGCACATCATCTGGGCATCACAATAAAGACAGCCCTGTTGGTGAAGATGTCGGGGAGCCAGACCCGAAGTTGTGAGCATGGGAGAACTGTTCCCATTTCTCATCTGTCAAGTGGTGGCATGGGTGGGTGTAGTAAAGATGTCAGGTGCACCCCCTTACTCCCTCCCATTCCCCACCTCCCGCAAACAACATCTGAGGTACGTGGAAGATCTGGCCCTGCGGTCGTAAGAGCAGGAGAATTGTTCTGCCCCTCATTAGCTGCAGCACTGGGGAGGGCAGCCCCCACATCTCCCAGACCACGCAGTAGAGCTGGCTCAGAAGGTGTAGGAGTAGGAGAACAGAACCTGAGAAGGGAGAAGTGGCCCCACCCCTTCCTCGCTCATTGCTGTAAGTGGTGAACTGGCTAGAAGGGCAATGCTGGAGTGCTTACCTTGGTGCCAAAGACAGAGGAGAGCTGGCAGGCTGACCAACCCTGCAACTACCCAGGCCCAGAACCAGGGTTATGTGTTGGTCCAAACCAACATCTACCCCATCTGTGATCTCCTGGAGCACTTTGGCAGGAGAGGGGTGGGTGTTTGGCAGGGGTTGGGGGGTGGAGGTGGGGTTGGTCTTGTGGCCCCAGGGCTGCAAGATCCCCAGGACACAGGGCACCTACAAAACTTCCAAAAAGAGTTCCAGTTAGGGCCCAGTGTTGATGGTGTAGAAGAGACCAGGGGTCTTGAACCATACCAAAGAATCTTTGGGATGAGTGCGCGCATGTAAAAATATAAAGGAATTTACTGCGTGACTCATTACATCACACTGCAGTACCCACGATGAGATTCTCCTTTTCTTCCACCCCTTTCTTCTTTAAAATTTTATTTTGTTTTATTTTGGGGATGGAGGAGGGAAATGGGTGAAAAGGCAAGACATGATGTGAAAAACACAAAGAATAAAGAAAAAGAAAGTTTAGAAAAGGGGCACCGGACCATCTTGGACTATGTGGCAACTGGATTTGAATTCAGTCTGGTCCCTGAAGTTTCAGTGACACTGAACTCGACAGTAACTCTTTGAATCTTTATTAGCTGTGTTCCTAGAGGGTTGTTTTAAGCCACATTAAAAGCAAAAATTGTTTGCAATAGATTACCTTCTTTAATTTATCAAAATCCAAATGTGTGAAATACAATGTGCTTCCAATGTTCACGTAATGTCATCCAGACTCAGCATTGAAGTTATTTAAATGGGAAAAAAATAATCCCATCTTCCCGTGATTGAGATGGGATGTACATTACAGTTATTTTGTTTTATATCTTTGACATGTGTTGTAATTGGTATGTCCATCTATATTAATTTCTCCCTGTTGCTTTACAATGGTTATAGATAGAATTTCCTTTAACATTCAAAAGTATCCATATTTCTGTGACAAATTAGAGTTCATTTAAAACATGAAATTACAGCTAAAAGAGGAGATGAGTTTTTTAGTGTGTAGTTTTGCATTTTTCTTTGTTGATAGCAGGGGGAGATGTTGACTCAGTGCCTAAGAAGGTAGAGTCTGGTGACTTGCCTGCTATCAGCAAGACTATTTGATACTTTAAGGCACTGGTTCTCAACCTTCCTAATGCTGCATCCCCTTAATAGAGTTCCTCTTGCTGTGGGGACCCCAAACCATGAAATTATTTTGTTGTTACTTCATAAATGACCTTTGCTACTGTTATGAATCATAATGTAAACATCTGATGTGCACTCCTAGAAGGTCGTAGCCCACAGGTTGAGAACCACTGCTTGCTCCAAGGGCTCTGAGGAGAAGCAGGATGGCCCGGAGGGCTAGTTGTTTGCTCAGTGCTGTCCCTGTGTCTGACTAGAGCTGAGGTCAAGAGATCATGGTCTCACACGAAACACTCCTGGCACCTTGAGCATCCCAGAGTGAGTGTGAAGGAAGGTAAGGAAAGGAAGCCTTTCAAAGCCGTTCTTGCTGATTCACCATGGGTTCAGTCCTTGGCATCATCTGCTCAGTCAGTTTTCTGTCGTCTTGTCATGGATTTATTTTTTTTTAATGTTGGCTTTTATCTTAACTTAGAATGACAAATTTTTGGTGCCTAATAACAACACATATAAGTAAGATGGTATTTGAGGACTTAATTTGTTACTATGAGGTCTGCATGTGGGGACAAAATGAGGATGCTATCCATGTTCGTGTGTAAGTGGCCACCTAGAAGAGTAGCTGCCTCCAAACGCTAGGTACAAAATGATGCTAGGCACTAAGCTTCAGTTTCATTTGTATTTTTGAGCAGAGTATCTTCCCTTCAGAGGCGCAACATGGCTTCTACAGAGGCAATGTAACAGAATCATTCCATGCATGTACTTGATATCTGTCCTCCAGGCTCAGTGCCAAACAGAACTGCTTCACAAACTGTTGCTTCTACCAGAAAGTCTTCACTGCCACACTGGCCCGTTACTGAATCACTGCATCCTTTGTGAGGTTTCCTATTGGCGTCTCAGACAAGAGCAGTCCCTATCCTATGGCCACGTCTAAGTGTAGCATCTTTCTTTAAGCTGCATTCTGCCTATAATTTCTTAAATTAAGATTTTTAACAGGAAAGCTAGCACAATTCCACTGGATTGCCAGTTTCTGGTACAGATCCATGCACAGTATTTACTTTCATATGTTAGTTCACATTAAATATTGAATATTCAATCTTCATTAATATTTCACCTGTTTGAACAGGTCTCCAATGATTTTGTCTGTCTATATCCTCTTGTGTAAAGAGTAACCAAGCACACTTTGTAAAGATGTTCAGCATTGAGCCATATGTTCATAAAACCAAACCTATACAAAAATCTTTGGATATATTTGTTGGAGAGACTTTTTACTTAATTGGAGTCCATTGAGAGAAATCAAAAAGAAATGCATGTGCCTCTATGTCACTGTGGAGCTACTTTGTTTTATTTTCAATAAGGTTCACCCAAAACCTAATTAACACTCTTTGGAGGGAAATAGTAATTCTTGACATGATTCACCTTCTATCTGGAACAAAATTAAAAAAGAAAAATGCAAGGTGTGAAGACATGGAGGCACTCAGAATGCATCAATTATTTATATTAGCATTCATTATCTGACTAAAAGGCAAGATAAAGGCTTTGGGGAATTGTAGGATTCATATAATTTCTCTGTAATTATTCTAATTTACTGTAATTAAGACACTAAAATAATCCTGAGGGAAAGCAGTAATGTCTTTTAATATCAACTAAGAGGAGAGAAAAGCTATTCTGTCGTTTGGTCTTTATTTACCATAGCTTTTCAACATGACAGGAAGATAGAGCTTAACTTATAAAAGTTTTCCAAATTATGGCTTTTAGAACTCTTTATGTGTCTCTAGATAAATCAGAACTTGAAAAATCTAACATTTAAATCTATAAAGTATTTATAAGTTCATAATCCGGTCACATCAATACTGTATGTGAACTCAGCCAAGGTCCTGACTTATGGAAAAACATGTATGGTCTCAGGATTTCAGTAGAAGAGAAAACAAAGGAAAGCAGCATCTCTCTCTGTGGAAGTCATTTTCAAATGGCAAAAGAGCTTTGCTAGACATAGCCACAAGCAATTAAAACAAGGAATTTATTACTTAATAAATCCAGAGATATCAATGTAATACCATGCTTTGCTTCCTCACATAAGTAGAAGCCAATTTCTACTAGAATTGTTTTATTTATTATTATTGCTTTTATTATTAATTTTGTATTTTTGGGACAGAATTTGGCTATTGATCCCAGGCTGGCCATGAACTTAGTTTGGTAGTGTAGGCTAGTCTCCACCTTTTAATGCTCCTGTCATAGATTCTTGAATACTGTGTTTGCCAGTATACCCATCACACTTAGCTGACATATTATTTTAGGTAAAAACAGACATTTTGCAAAATTAAAGCACACACTATTACTACTAAATGTAGGCAACAACTCAAGCAGTTGCTCTAGGACTCAGGACTCTGAAGACCAGGGAAAATTCAGGGGGCCCACCAAGTGATGGAGACAGCAAAGAAATATAACCTTACAGAGAAAGGTATGTTGAGACTCTGTCAGATTCACAAGGGATTTAAAAAAATAATTTCTTTCTTCCTATATAAACTTGCAATTTTAGCAATTGTCCTAAACATAAACTCTTAATCTTTCCTTTCCTAAAATACTCAAAGGAACACTGGATAGGTCAATGTCTACCTTTTGAAGTTTTCACTTAGAGTATAATGAATACAAACAAATAAAACATACAGAACAATACTGCAACGTTAACTCTAATACACTTGCTGCTTTCAAGATATCCAGTTGTCTCCAGCAATCCTCTGTTTTTCAGAGTAGCCATTCTCTGGGATTTTCTGTACCCATTCACTTGCTTTCCTTTTTGTCAGTTTACCAGAAGAGTAGGCAGTCCTCAGTAATCTATTCTTTATGTTCCATGTTTCGAAGTTTCAAGAATAGAGATGCAATGTGTATTCAGTGTTTGCTTTTCTTCACTCACCATTGTGAGTGATTTATTCCTATTGATGTGTGCAGCTCAACTTAATACATTTCCCAGCAACCCACAGCATGAATATAAAGTCTATCGTGTGAACTGTTCAGATCACATTATGTATCTTTTATTGTGTGGATTTGTTACAGTTTGCTTATTTTATTGTTGCTGAGCATTTGAGCTGTTTATGGCTTAGAATATTTTTTTACAATAATATGATATCTATGAACACTTCTACATGCATCTCTGACAAATGCAAGGGAGAATTTTCCAGAGTCTAGAGATTCCTTAGCCAGGAGTGAAATTCCTGGATGACAAGAAACATGTGTGTTTCATGGATTTCTAAGGGCTTTTAAACCTGGTTTCACTTTAGTAAGCACTGCCTTTAAGCTCCCATTGCTTTATGGGCTTGCCAATTAATTTGTGGTAAATGATATCAGAGTGAGAATTAGCTGATGAGAAGTAATCATTTAACAAATCATTTAATATTAGCTTTATTATTTCATTCAAATAGTTCAGCTGTGAGATAGAGGTATACTAAATAATTATCTGTCTTCTAATTAATTTGTTAAAAATATGGAAGTATCCTATTGGTGCATACGAATGATTAGTAGTATTTAATCCCTTAAATAAAGCTGCATTGTTTTACAATGAAACATTAGTTACAGAGGAGCAAGATTCTAAGATTTGGTTAGTATTAATGGCTTTAATTTTTTGAAAATCATGAGTTTAGTTAAAGCCAGAATCATTTTGAGTGTCTTAATTCTTGTGCTGCAGTATGGTTTATAGACATATACATGCACTGAAATTTGCATCTTTTCAAAACCTGGGCTTGTGAAACGCATAGTAACTTTGATTAACTCTCCTTGCACTTCGTGTAAGAAGGTTTCTTTGTGTGTGGAGTCAAATGTGACCTGAAACAGAACTGAGTAGATTCCACTCAGGTACATGCAAACAACCAAAGTAAAACATTATCATTGTATATAAGGACACACTCTGGGGCAGGTGACAGAGCCCCAAACACCGTCGCTATTTTGCAATGGAATTATCTGAGAGTGTTTTATAAAACCACTACTACAAACCACCGTCAGCGCCTAGCTTTTAGCAAGAGGACTGTGTTCTTGCACAGGGCTGGAGTCTGAATGTCCATAGTCGTGGTGTCACGAGGCTGTTCTCAGGACAAGGGTGATTTGTCCTTTATGTCTGTTGGCTTTTGCTGGTGGGGCCTCCAGACTCCTGACTTCTGGATGCGTCTTTCTAGTCCTATGTCCATGCTCACTGGCTCTCTCTTGTCTGTCTGTCCTTACAGTCTGCTTGATCAGTGTGGAGGAGCTGAATTGACCGCCTCACACATAGACAAGGCCCTCTGACTGTGTTTTCCCATCTCCACCGCTGACAATCACCCCCTCCTGCACCTGCTTCTCCCTTCACTTTTCACTTATTTCTTATTTCTCTCATGCATCAGAGAAAATACACAGTGTTTGGCTTACAATGGTGATGTTCCACCATTTTCTGAAAATTACATGAATTTTCTTTTATATTTAAAAATTTAAATTAGCATGCACGTTATTATGTTTCATTATGGACTTTCAACCAAAGTGCTGCTTTTGCTTATTTTCCTCTCCCACCTTTTCACATCTCCCTGTAACTCCATGGTCCCCTCCAATTGCAGACTCTTCTGTTTCAGTGCCATGTGTCCCATCGCCCCGCCCTTCTCTCTTCCTTGGCATGCCTACCCCCACCTTTGTGGTTTCCTTTCTCATTTCAAAGTCCATCCCCACACTCATAAGCTAGGATCTACATATGAAAAAGCACATACTTTTTTTTCTTGTCTTTCTGATTTTAAGTCACTTCATTTATAATCATTTTCATATCCACTCATTTTTTCTGAATATTTCCATGATTTAATTTTATATATGCCACATTTTCTTTACCCATTTGTTTTGTAATGGCCATCAAGGCTGGTTCTATTCTCCTGCTATTGTGAGTAAGGCAGCAATTACTACGGATGTGCAACATTTTGTGTAAAATACATAGCACTTTGGGCATATGCTCAGGAATGGTATAACCGAGTCACAGGGTTAGTCTAGTTTTAATTTTTGAGAAATCTCCATACTGATGTCCTTGTGTCTAAACTGGTTTACATCCCTGCTGTGATGAATGAAGGCTCCCCCTTCCCCACAACCTTACCAATTTTTATTGTCTATTTTAATTTTGGCTAATCAAAAATAATTTTTTTCATGTAATATATTCTGATCACATTTCTCCTTCTTTATATCCTCCCAGATTCCTCCAACTCCTCATTCATCCAACTGCACACCTTCATTCTCTCACTCTTTAGAGAGAAAACACTCATAAAGAGAGAAAAGACCCAAAGTGGAGTAAAACAAAGATGAACAAATGGAAAAAAGTAAAAAAAGGACAAGAAACAAATCCCATACAGACACAGATGCAGACTCACACACACACATGCATGCACAGTCACACAAATACACACAGACACAGTCACACATACAGACACACATACAGTCACACAGAGACACACAAATACACACAAACACACACAGGCACAATCACACAAATACACACAGACACACACAGTCTCACACACAAACACACAAATCACACACACAGACACACAAATAAACACAAACACAGTCACACACACAGACACACACAGTCACACATAGACACACAGATTCAGACTCAAACACACAAATAAATACACAATCACACAAATATACCTAGACATACAGGCATATTCAGACACACACACACACACACACACACACACACCATAAAAACATAAAATCAGAAACCATGATGTGTAAGCAAGGTAAAAATGTCTCCCCAAAGCATTGAGACAAAAACCAAAACTAAACAAAACACCAAAACCAGTCAGATTAAAAAAAAACACCCTCTAAAAGTAGCAATGAGTTACTAAAAGTAGCATTTTGAGTTGGCCATCTACTGCTGGACCAGGGGCTGCCCTTAAGTGTAGTTTGTATGCCTACTGAAATTCCACTGGCAGACATTACTTTTTCCTTTGCACTTTGTACAGGTGTTTGTACTAGATTTTCTTGGTGACAGTTATTCGGACTGGGGTGAATCTTAAAATGTGTCTGTTTTAATGCATTAATAATAAACACAGAGTCACCAATAATGCATCAGTGCCACATTAAGGAAAGAAATCAAAGTACTTCCCCTTGGTGTCATTTAACCAAGAGGGAGCCCAGATTTGAATTCTCTACTTCACTCTTCCTGTGTCTTGCTTTGTCCTTGTCTATTTGTTGTATGAGTCTGAATTTGTCTGATTGAAGGGTTCTTTATGTATCTGCCCCTGTTCCTTTCCCTGCGTCTGTCTGAGTTTGTCTGTCGCTAACAAAAGACTTTGCTTTCTCACTATTGAAAAATTACAGAAAGTATCACTTGGGGGAAGAAATGAGGAATACTTGACAGAAAAATCTCTAATGGAGTTTTGCAAGGGATTACATCACTGATTCTAGCTGACTCCAGCTGACCCAGATAACAAACATTATTGTTTATAAAATAATATCTATACATTATGTTTAATATTTAGGGTAGATATTAAATTTATAGGGTTGTTTTCCTCCCATATTTTCTGTTTTTAGCAAATGGTTCTCATACCATACATATAAACATATATAATCTTTGATTCAGTGCATGAAGGGTACAAGATTTAAGATTACAACTATACATTATCATAGATTGTAAATGTTGATTACATGGAAATTGTAGGAAAGTAAAATTGTTACATTGTTCTCTTCAAGGTAAATTAAACAAACAGATTCAGTACATAGTAGGATAGTACTCTTAAATCTTATGTGACCTCAGGGTGTATTATTAATTCTGTCTTTGAGGTCCAGCAAAAGTTCCATATGTTAGAATGTAAGAGATATTTTTTATCATAATAACTCATTGCCACATCAAAGTATTTTTAATTACATTTCTATGATGCATACAGATGTTAAGTACTGAAATAAATACCCAATGGCTATTTGTGTTGGTTCTTTTGAGAATTCTCTGTTTTTTTATTAATGTAGTTGCTAACAGCATTTTTTTTATTATTTGTTGTTTTAATTTAGATAGTTCTGGTGCCATGCAGAACCTTGAATTTTGTGTAATTCCATTTGTTAATTTTTGAGGCAATCTCCAAGTACCCAGGAATAAATCTAACTCAGGGTCCTATTATGAAAGCGTTAAGGTGTTGTAAACAGAAAATAAAGATGTTGACGGGGTTTTCTGTCCTGCCTGGTTTCTGTCCTCCCACCAGGTCCCACAGCTGTTTAGCCCCAAAGAAATCACACAGAGGTCTATATTAATGATAAACTGATTGGTCCATTAGCTCAGGCTTCTTATTAACTCTTATAACTTATATTAACCCATTATTCTTATCTATGTTACCCACATGGTTCAGCACCTTTTCAGTGGGGCAATCATATCTTCCTTCTTCTGTGCTTGGGACAGGACTGCAGAGGGAGCTTCCCTTTTCCTAGAATTCTCCTGTTCTCATTGACCC